>JBBBWG010011112.1:21649-99759 GCA_037176905.1 Azolla pinnata
ATCTTCAATCTTCAATCTTCAATCTTCAATCTTCAATCTTCATCTTCATCTCCTTCGGATCGCTTCTTCATCATCATCTTCAATCTTCATCTTCCATCTTCACCTTCCATCTTCACCTTAATCTTCGCCTTAATCTTCGCCTTAATCTCCAATCTTCATCTTAATCTTCAATCTTCATCATCTTCCGCAGATCGCTTCTTCATCATCTTCAATCTTTAATCTTCATCTTCGTCTTAATCTTTATCATCATCTTCTTCTTCAGATCGCTTCTTCATCATCTTCTTCTTCAGATCGCTTCTTCATCATCTTCAATCTTCAATCTTCAATCTTCATCTTCAATCTGCATCTTAATCTTCATCTTCTTCGTCATCATCTTCTTCGGATCGCTTCTTCATCATCTGCAATCTTCAATCTTCGTTCTTCATCTTCAATCTGCATCTTAATCTTCATCTTCTTCGTCATCATCTTCTTCGGATCGCTGAATCTTCATCGTCTTCATCTTCACCTTAATCTTCACCTTAATCTTCACCGTAATCTTCACCGTAATCTTCTTCATCATCATCATCATCTTCTTCGGATCGCTTCTCCATCATCTTCATCTTCACCTTAATCTTCTGAATCTTCTTCATCATCATCTTCTTCAGATCGCTTCTTCATCATTTTCATCTTCATCTCCATCTCCATCTCCATCTCCATCTCCATCTCCATCTCCATCGTCGTCTTATTCTTCATCGTCTTCTTCTTCAGATCACTTCTTCATCATCTTCATCATCGTCTTCATCGTCATTTCTTCTTCTTCTTCTTCTTCTTCAGATTGCAGAAGCAAAGAAACGGAGAACTGGAGCAGCTTTCTTCTTCTTTCCTTCCCGAATCTTTCCTTCCTTCCTTCCTTCCTTCTTCTTCTTCTTCAAGAACCTCGCCATACCATCATACAACCATGTAAGTTCTCTCTCTCTCTCTCTCTCGCTCGCTCTCTCTGTCTTCTTCTCTTTGATCCTATTGGCCTTCCTTCTATTCGTCCCCATTCATCTCCCAATCCCAATCCCAATCCGCTTCACTCATTCCATCATCCTTCCGATCCTCCTCCCTTTCTTAATCTTCACCATCACCATCGCCGTCATCTGTCATCGTCTCCTTCTCCTGCTCCTTCTCCTTCTCTTTTATTCTTGCTTGCTTGCTTCTCTGCCGTAGCCCATTACTGCTTCCTCCGATGCTACCTCATTCATCTTTTCTCCTTGCACCTGCTTTGCCCGACTCTTTTTCTTCTCCTAGTTTCTTTTCTCGAGTGCCAATGTCCCGACCTTACGGCTCTGTTTTGATTCTAACATTTCTCTGTCTACGCAGCCGTGATCGCATGTGATCGCATCGTTTTCGATCTTCTTCATCGCTTTTTTCCATCCAGTTCCTTCCTTTCTTCTCGATAACTCATATCAATGCAATGCTCAAGTTTTATGAAGAATTTTGAGTGTGATCATCCCTCTCCCTTTGTGCATTTGAAGCTTTCGATCTCTATGTACTGATCCTCCTAATGCTATCCTCTCAATAAAACTATTTTCTGATTGCAGCAACAAAGGTCCGCATATTTGTTGTGCATTTCTCAATCCACCGATCGCCTGAGTGAACCTTGTGTTTGATTCTTTACCCTTCGTTTATCCGGGCTTTTCTCAATTCATCATCATCTTTCCCTGTTTAGGTTTTTCTTGATCCTGTAACATTTCCCGATTAGGGCCTCTTCATCCATCGTATTGCCCGATTAATTATAAAACGTTCTGCTAGTTGTCTATATTGACTTAGTAGGGTTTTCGTATCCTTCTGCCCGTTGACCTATTAGGAGCGGTCAATCTCGCTCCTTTTCATATCCAAATGAGGGTTTTTTATCCGTCATATTGTCTGATGAGAGAGTTCTTTTCTGCGCAGTGACTAATCGGGGAGGGGTTAATCTCTCTCCCGTCCATTTTTCGAATTAGACTTCTCTTATCCTCCGCATTGCCTGATCAGGATGCTTTTCTGAACATTGACTTACTAGGATGAAATTAATCTCACTCCTTTCCATTTTGCAAATTAGAATTATCTTTATGTTCTTTTAAGCTGAATAATTAGGGCTTCTCAATCCTGTGATTTCCAGAAAATTGGGAATTTTGAATTCTTTTCATTGTCTGATCACAATTTTCTCAATCCTGGCGATTTCATGGTCAATAGTACGTGCTTTACATTGCCTGATCTTCGTCGTCCTTCTAATGCTCGACATTATCTGATTGTTTCCAATCGAAGCTTAAGTTAAACCACTTTCTTGATCCTTATACTGCCTGATTAAAGTTAATTTCCATACTTATCTGGTTGTTTCCGATTGTGGCATCAATTTAACCAATTTGCTTTCTTTTTTTCCCCTGGATTACACCTGTTTTTAATCGCAACGATCCAGTATTGTGAATTTTGGGTCTGTCTAAATCATACCCTGATTTGCCTGTTTGCTTTTTTTTCTGGAAAGTAGAGTGTAAATTGCCTGACTCTATGGAATTTAATAAAGAGTCAAGACCATAGGAAAACACTTTTCGACTCTAAAAGATAACAAAGAAGCAAGCATACTGTTAAGGAGATGACATCTTACATTGCTCCATTTGGGTCCTCTATGTTACCTGATCGTTTCCATCGAAAGATTAAATTAAACCATTTTCTTGATCCTCTATATTGCCTGATTAGAGTTTTTTTCTGTACTTATTTGATCGTTTCTGATTGCAGCTTCGTTTCTCTGTGTCCCTGGATCAGGGTTATTTTCAATCGCAATGGCCAAGTTTTTTCAAATTTGGATTCTTTCTGAAAATTGTAATGTAACTTGCCTGAGTTCATCAAATATGATGAAGAGTGAAGACCATAGGATAATATTTTCCGACTCCAAAATATAACTAAGAAGAAAGCATACTCTCAGTCATCCAATTATTCCTTTTTCTGTTCTTTTATTTGGAGTTTCAAAAGCCTCTACATTTCCCTGATTTTGGAAGATTAATGTTTGGGGATGTTTCCGTTGTAGCCTACCTAGCCTGAGTTTGAATTAAAATTCAAATTTAACTATGTTTAGCAATACATGCCTTTACACGTGTTGGGTTATCTTCCATATGAGTTGACTTGCCACATTTGGCTAATTGTCAATTGCAATCTACGTTTCATCGTTTGGGTTCTTCCCAATCCTAGAACTAGCTGATCTATTTCTATTTTTTTCTTAAATAACCTTAATTTCCTGGTTTTGTTCTCTGATTAGTTTTTTCGTTGGTTACTCTCGAGTATTGCGTACATTGTACGATTTCATCCCCCTCAAATGCAACATAAAGTGACTGATTTGGGATTTTGTTTCTATTTGTTAGGTTGGATTCTTTATGATCGTATTATCCAAACTGCCCGATTTGGTATGCTTTCAATTGTAACCGAAATATCCTGATCGGAGTTTCTTTACAAATTGTAACTCAAAAGCTTTCCTGATTTTTATTTCTTTCCAATTGTAACATAGCATCTGAAGTGTATCACTTCTCCTTTTCCATTTCCTAATTTGGGGCCCTTTCCCACTATGATGTAAAATGCATACGATCTTCTATGTCGCCTTTTTATTTCATAATTTTCGTTTCCTCACACTACTATTATCTTATCTAATTTGTTCAGTTATGTATGTTTTGGCCAGAATAGGATCGTTTCCAGTGCAAACTGCTTGTCACAATACTTTCTCCAGGCTGGTAAAGAATTCATGCATTTAGTGCGTTTTTTGTAGTTTGATTACCAGTAGTGCTGAAGCAGTTTACTACCTTTTTAGGTGTTAAAACACTGAAAATAGGAGGATTTTCTCTCATATATATGGAGGCAAATTACTTTTGGCAGAAGAAGGCGCACATTCTCTTTGACAGGAGGGTCTTCTTGTATTTCTTCTGATATATGTTATCAGGTTGGCCTTTTTTCCAGTTACCTAGACAATCCGAACAAGCTTTTTTTATAAGAATTTGAAACGGTTATGATCATAGAAAGCCATAAACGCTCAATGAAATATTGTCACTGCTCGATCAGATGCAGATTTCGATTTTGTGTAAAATCGATAAACTCTTAATGAAATATTGTCACTGCTCGATCAGATGCAGATTTCAATTTTGTGTAAAATCGATAAACGCTTAATGAAATATTGTCACTGCTCGATCATACGCAGATTTTGATTTTGATGGAAACTTGTTATTTATTGGACTTGTATTTGTATTTGTAATAAGCCAAAACAAAACTGAAACATGTTTTTAGGTAGATAGGCAAACTTGGATTCTGAATATTTTCTTACCTCTTAAGAATCTATACTTTGAGAAAAAACCATTACATTTGTTCTGACACCCAAGTAATCATAGGAGCTCTGAGATGAATTTGTATCAATATTTCTGTAATGATTGATCATGCCCATATTGTACTGCCCCTCCAGGCCACAAGATTTTTAAGATTCTCTTGTAGATCTGTAAAGTTGAAGAGGAAACCTTCTTATCAACTGTATTAGAGATCTGGACTAAATACTTTTTGACAGATTTCGTAGGGTCAAGTCATACATTTTCTAACTCAGGCAATTTTGAAACTTGATCGACTTGTGATTGTACTCTTAATATTATATCTTGTCCTCAGCAAAAGAGAAAACCAGAAATGTGATTTTAGGGGTCATTGATGTGGAATATTTCTGCAGATTCAAATCTGAACCTTCTGTCTTGCCAATTTGTTTCTTTTCTCTCTTTCTCTCTAAGTTTCTCACGCTAAAGATCTTCTTTTTCATTGCCACATAGCATGCAGATTATGGTTTTGTAGAATAAATTAGGAATTGCATTGGAAGAATGCCATTCAAACATTGTCTAGCCACTAGAATATGGTAATGTTTCTGGGAATTCTTATTTCTGGAAAAAACTAGAACTAGTATCTTGTCGTTTTGGATACACATATGTGAAATATGTATGCATGGAGTGTGAATTGATTTTGTTGTGCATGTTTGCAGGAATTCAGATCTCCCCTATCTCTAGATGTCTACCATGTCAAATCCAGATCCTTCTGTTGTGAAACCTGGTTTTCAAGATGAAAGCTCCAGTAGGGTGGAGCCATGGTTTGCTGGCCCAGAAAAAAATTCAAGCATCTCTTCTTTTGATTGGCGAAAACCGGGTGATAAGCTCCACATGAATGGTGCATATGATTCTTCTGATCTGTTGAGTTCTCTTCTTGAAAGACCTTCTGAATTAAATGGGTTTTCAAGTTCCTTACCTGCACTTCTTCATGAAAAATGTGAGTATTTTAAATCCTATAATGTTATTTATTTAACGAGAACCTCATTGTGTATGTTGAAATTGGACTATTCGATGTTTCAAAATCTATGTAGTAAATCTTAGCTCAAGGACCGACCAGTCAGATGATATACGAACCAATCAGGAGGCTGTGGAAGAGCCACTTGATGAAAACATAGTGACAAGAGCCATTGGGGACATTTTACCAAATGATGATGAACTTCTAGCTGGAATTACTGCTGATTTCATGAACTCTGCTGTAGAAGATAATGATGATGACTTATTCAGTAGTGGGGGTGGTCTTGAGATGGATGGTGAAACTCAAGAAGGATTTAGTATGTACATGAGTAGACTAGATGGATTTTATGGACTAACAAATACCCATGGGCCACCATCGAATGGACCCGGTTCTGTAATTGGTGAACACCCTTATGGAGAACATCCATCAAGAACTCTGTTCGTCCGTAATATCAACAGTAATGTGGAGGATTCTGAACTGCAAATCTTATTTGAGGTATGAATCTTTCAAAATTTGGCATCCTGTATTTCGAAACAGACCATTCTCTGTTCAAAGTGAGAATAAAATTTCTTATGAATTTTGGTGGAATAGCAATATGGGGACATTCGTACTCTTTATACGGCATGCAAGCATCGGGGTTTTGTCATGATCTCTTACTATGACATCCGAGCAGCTCGAAGTGCTATGCGTGCACTGCAGAATAAACCATTGCGGCGTAGGAAGCTTGATATTCATTTTTCTATCCCTAAGGTAAGATTTCGCATTGAGTTTCTTTTCCAAATGAGGTAAGCAATATTGCAGAAAGGGTGACAATAATAAAATTTATTTCTGTGACAGGATAACCCATCTGACAAGGATGTCAATCAGGGAACCCTTGTAGTGTTTAATCTTGATGCATCCGTGTCAAATGATGACCTTCGCCAAATATTTGGTCAGTATGGAGAAGTAAAAGAGGTAATGTATGTTTTCAAAGTTTCTGTTTGTTTTATGGCAGTTGAAGAAATTTAGCTAATTTTTAAGTGCTTGAAAACCTACAGATCCGTGAAACTCCTCATAAGCGACACCATAAATTCATTGAATTTTATGATGTTAGAGCAGCAGAAGCAGCATTGAGAGCATTGAACAGAAGTGATATTGCAGGTAAACGGATAAAGCTGGAGCCGAGTCGTCCTGGTGGTGCAAGGAGAAGGTATTGCAATTCATTGAATGAAGCGTAACATTATAATCTATTGCTATTGGAGGTTTCTATCTTACCTGCAAACCTTAAAATTATCCAATATGGCTGGATTTGAATGCAGATAGTGAATTTCCATGTGAAGTGTTTTCTTTGTCCAGAATTAAGTGATGGAAATTTGTATATTCATGTTACCCTATTTGTAATTATTGAGGGACATGCACTGATGCCACCCTTTTCTTTACACAGTTTGATGCAGCAACTTGGTCAGGATCATGATCAAGAGGATGTGCGATTGTATCGACAGCAATCCAGTCCACCAGTCCCCAACTCTCCTCCAGGTCGATACAGAAACTATAGAAATATTCCGTAGGTTGCAGGTTTTTTCTTTCAGTTTATTTTTGAGTTTTGATAGATCATGGCCTGATATCCAACACAGGCCATTTTTCTTCATGGGGACATTTTGGAAGCCCTCTAGAGAGTGGACCTGTCAGGTTTTCCCATCTTCCTCCTGGTTCTTCCACACCCATCATGAACAAAAATCATCTGCCAAGTTTGCCAAATCCTCGAGTTGGAACTATTGGGAGTCATTTGGGGCGGAACAATCAGGTCGATCCTGGCTTAGCCTCTCTTCAGTCAGATCTTGGGGTAAAAGGGATATTGCCCCATCATGCTCACTCTTTTCCAGAGTATAGTGATGGTGTGACACCATTTCACAATCCATCACAACCCATTACTGCAGCTTTTGCTGCTAGCACCAGCCTAAGAGGGGCACCTAATGGGCCTTCTGAGAATGAATGTTCAACAAGGCTTCCGAGGACAAGCAACAATCTGTCTTTATTTGAGCATGCTCCTGGAGGTAATATTAGCGTTTCATTATTGAATGTGAAGATACGCTGTCGGTAGACTATTGATGAGAAAGAAGGCTATATATTAATGGGCTGTTTTTTGGATATATTTGAGCATAGGCCCAGGGATTTCTAGCAACCAAGGAGCGATTTCCGGATCTGCTGGAAGTAGCTCATTGTCAGGACCACAGTTCCTGTGGGGTAATTCTAGCTCCTTCCAAAAGAGCTCTTCACCAGTGGTTTGGTCAAACACTTCATCTATGATGACCAACTTCAGTGGACAATCTCAACCTTTTGACTACTCCTCGAGAATACACCATCCACATTATGTCGGTAATAATGGTTTTCATTTGCAAAGACATCATGTTGGATCGGCTCCATCAGGAGATCCTTCCTATCTCGAGAAGCAGTTTGCCTATACTCGTGAATCCCATGATGTCCCATACTATGTTCCTGGTTCTGTAAGCTCTATGAATGTCTCTGGGATGATGAGCCTAGGGGGTTCCCACCACACTAATGGCTTTCTCGATAATGGTACTCCGAATATGGGACCAATGTCACCACATCATCATCGAACCCCTATGTTTCCACCAAGTGGAATGATATTAAGCAGTCATTTTGATATGATTGGGGGTGATCGTGGCCGTTTTCGGAGGATGGACAATGGTGTATCCCAAGCTGACAATAAAAAACAGTACCAGCTTGATATCGATCGGATTTTACGGGGTGACGACAATCGGACAACTCTTATGATAAAGAATATACCAAACAAGTAAACTCGACTCATTTTTCATTATATGCTTTAGAGTGCATGTCTCTAGGAGTAGTACTTGACAGTTCTTTTTCTCTCATGGTTTTGGGTCCAGGTACACTTCGAAGATGCTTTTATCTACCATCGATGAGAATCACAAAGGAATGTATGATTTTTTGTATCTGCCCATTGATTTCAAGGTAAAAACTTCAACAGGAGACTTTTAGGACAACTAGTTTTTTTTTTCGGCAACATTTCTCTAACTTGGATGTTTTTGTTCTTGCAGAATAAGTGCAATGTCGGGTATGCCTTTATAAATATGACTTCTCCAGAACATATTATTCCAATTTATCAGGTATAGTAATTAGAAACACATATGGAGTTTTCTCTTTTTCACTTCCCTTTCCAGTAGACCAATATTTGAGGAATGGGAACAGTGTGATGATACCTTATCTTATACAACTAGTTAATGTACCCAATTATTGGTGACAACTTGCCTCATGTGATTAACTCATTTGGGTGGTGTTGGCTTAATAAAAAATAGTCTTTCAACGGGAAGAAGTGGGAGAAGTTTAATAGTGAGAAGGTGGTATCGTTAGCATATGCACGCATACAAGGAAAGGCTGCATTGGTGGCACATTTCCAGAATTCAAGCCTGATGAACGAGGATAAGCGGTGCAGACCCATCCTTCTGAATTCAGATGGTCCAGAAACCAGTGAGCAGGTAATCTCTACATATAGTTCATTGCAGCATCCAGTTTTTCAACGTTGATGAATACAATTTTCTTTTGAAATCAATAGGAGGCAATGTATGAGGCAATCAGCTTGCCTCCATTAGCACCTAGCAACACCTCATCAGAGTCCATGTCCAAGGCTGACAGCCAAGATGGTGCTGGTTCTAGCTCTACGATGAGTTCGGATTCTCCTTAAAAAACAAAATCATTGGGGTTTTTGCGGTACATTTTTCTTCTGGATTGGAATAAGTGTATAAAAGGAAAAAAAAAGATGGTCTCTTGCTGTTGCACGAAAGCTTCTACGGCAACGAAACCGCAAAGGGAAGCCCTAAATATGGCATGCATGAAGAAGCTGTCCTTTTTTCCAAAGATATGGATACGTCCAAAGATCAATTGGAAGGGGAAAAGAGAGGAATCCTTTGAGGTGGTAAATATATATACATACATACATACATTTATATAAAAGAGTGAGTCTCGTGTGTATAATATGATATACTCGAGATGGGTTCGGATGAAGGAAGTTGGCCCCGTTTTTGGCGAAGATCTTTTTTGATATACTGATTAACACATTCTTTAATTTGGGTTTGGGAGAGTTTTAACTTAGAGGTGAAGGTTGGTGCCTAGCAAGCCACAGGTGTTTTGAGTGCTCGAATCCAGCCCGCTTTGACCAGGTAAACAAAAGAAGATGACGATGAAGAAGAAGAGTATATCTTCAATTCATTTACAAAATATTGGAAGGTGTGCTGGTTTATGGATGGATGGACCATATCCAGCTCTTTGTATGTAAAGAGGCTATTCATAGAAGAGACTTGGCAACTGTTTCTTCTTCTTTTCTTTCCCATTTTATCGGTGTACAGTCTAACCGATCGAGACATTTCAAAGGAAAGCTTCTGTTGTATCGGATGCATTTCTTTCTTTTCTTTCCTTTTCTTTTCTTTGTTGGCTTGAAATTCGTCGTGTTTTCTCCGATGAAACTCAACATTGTAATACTATCATCATCAGCAGTCTGTTGTTGAAACGGATTCTTTTTAAATCTCCCCCTCCCCATTACCATCTGCTCATTTCCAACAGAGAATAAACAAGAGTGAGGTCCTTTGAAGCTAACTCATATGTGGTGTTTCTGCAAAAGAAAAGAAAGAAAATGCAGCTAACAATGGCTGGAAAGCTGCAATTTCTTTTTTGCTGTATCATATGCTTTGCTTACAGCCAAGCCAGCTCCTTTTTTTGATTGAAATGCCAGATGATCTTTCTTTTTATACTGATGATGCTGATGACAGTTGTACAAGTGTTTTTTCCTTTTTCTTTTTCTTTTCCATCTCATGACCAAATGAAGTTCAGCAAATCTGTTGCGGGCGCAGACGGGGATCGTTGTTTTGCCAAAGAATTTCATGTTGTTTCTTTCCTTCCTTCTTGTGGTTTGCTCCTTGGAATATGATAATGCCCAAATTTGGAATGGATCCAAATCTGTGTTTTGCTCCTTCCTTTTACAACACAAATATTTGTGAAATTCCACAAATCTTCTGTTTTTGATGCAATTTCGCGCCGTTCTATTTCTCTACATGTGTGTTTTGCTCCTTCCTTACAGCAACACAGTACACGTTGCGAAATTTCGGAATGGATCCAGATTTGTTGTTTCAATGATGGGTTTGATCCTTCTTCCTGATATAACAGAAATGGTGAGCCCATCAATGGCATAAAATATCGCCCACATTTTGCATGCGAATTCATTACTTTTACGCGCATTGCAAGAGAGCTTAGAACGAGCTGCTGAGGATGAATCTTTACCGTAGAACATTCTTTTATGCAGTCAGGATCGATCCATCCTTAAAATCTTTGCTTATCTTTACCTTAGAACATTCTTTTCTGCAGTCAGCTTCAATCCATCCTGAAAATCTCTGCTTTTTATTTTTTTTACTTGTGCATGTTAGATCAGGCAACACGAATCCGGTTTGTGGCTTGTTTGGCTATAACGCTATGTACTTGGCCCGACGTCTTGACAAGTCATTTTTGTTGAATAAGAAATCGCTCTATATCTACATATATAAAATAAGAGAGGAACATCTACTGCCACAGACGGAGCTGGTGCGCACCGGCATTCGCCAAGATTTTCCTACAGATCATCTGGGAGGATTTGCTGCATCTGTCGATGATGATGACATTGCCCAAAAAAGTCAAGGCCTATTATAATATTCATGATTCGATCAAAGCCCGAGCTCAAAAGGTTCATCCAATGGCAGCACATCGAGCGAAACCTCCAGATCTAGCCACAAGCCAGAAAAACCGCTCCGATCCATCAATCTGGATGGACCGCCATGCTCGACATACGTCGCGAAACAGCTCCTTCGGGCCTCGATTTGGAGCAGGGCAGAGAGCTCGAAAACTTCGGGCGATCCCAGCGCAAACGAGCAATGGCTCTCGGAGACCGAAAAATGAAAATTTAGCCCGTACAGACAGATGGCAAGCCGATGATCGACGTGATCATCATGACCGTGATCGATTCCCGTAGCCTCGACGACATACGCTCATACAGAATGATGATCCGCGAGCAGAGAGGACATACGCTATTTTATACGGGATAACAATGTTCGAACCAGAGGCACGATTCGATCCATTACATACGCACACATACATGTTCATGCACATGCACATATACATGTTCATGCACATGCACACATACATGTTCATGCACATGCACACATACATGTTCATGCACATGCACACATGCATATGTCCTTGTACATACGGTTACCCTATGTACGCGTACATATACGTACAATTGCACCGATACGTGCGCCGTATACTCGTGCGCATACGGATACGAATACTCTGTGGGGATAAGCCATCGTACATGTCGAAGAAGACTTGAGCGATGGCGATGGCGACGACGAGCTCCGTGCCTCGCCATCTTCCTCTGCACAGCCATGGCTTCTCCGCAAACCCTAGGTCGCAGCCTCGCCTGCCTCCTTGCCTGCTCGGCAACATTCCCTCGCAGGCCCTCTCCGCCAACGCCCAAGGAGCTATCACCATCGCCAGCAGCAGCAGCAGCAAGACACGAACCGCAATGCCGATCCCGACGGACCCCCTTCCTCGTCCTTCTCCTAAGATCAAGCGCTTCGCTCACTTGTCGCATCTTCTACCCCAGCTCGCCTCTGCGGATTCCTCCCGAGAAGGATCGGTTTCCTCCATCCTGCTCCCCTTTGTCGGTAGCTTGAACGGCGAGGATTGGAACTTCTTGGTCTCGGAAGTTGGACTGAAGAGCTGGCAGAACAGTTTTGAAGTCTTCCGTATCTTTGCGGAAGAAGAAAAGAAAAAGGAGGAGAAAGGCAACCGCAACGACGAGGGAGAATGCAGCAAGGGAGGTAATGCTCCAACCGCTTTGAAGATCTATACTTCCCTCATCAGGGTTTTGTCCAAAAATGGGAGGAACGAAGAGGTCAAGGTTATCATGGAGAAGATGAGGAAAGAAGAGATTGCCATGGATGCCACTTTCTTCAATGCTTTGTTTAGGTCTTTCTCCGAGAGAGGTGAAATAGCAGAGATATCACAAGGTTTCCTTCAGATGGAGGCATTGGGCATCAAGCCTGATCGTCTCTCCTATGAAATGGTACGCTATAACGCTACACTTCTTTCAGTATTTCTTATTTGAAGGGTTTAGGGTTTAGTGACTTGCAAATGAGAAGAGGCCAATCTGGCTTGGTGCGCTTTCTTTTCTCCGACACTGATTTGTTTTTCTTTAACAATGCCTTTAAATATTACAGTAATTTTGATTCGTCTTGGGAAGAATATAGAAATTTCTGGTTTCTGACTAAGAACATAGATCAAAAAATGAATTTTGATGAGCTTTTATTTTTGTTTTTGGGGGGATTGTTACACACACACGGCTTGGGACTGGGATGGCTTTGACCCATCATGCCTTGCCCAAAAAGGCTTAGAAGTCTGCTTAAGGAATCTTAAATGTAGTGCCTTTGGGTCCTCAAAGAAACGATTTTTGCAAAGAGCATAACTGAAACACACCACGCTTCTTTTCTTGATCGAAATTAGAGGGACCTATCTAATTACATGACAAGGGTGATAATATTCTACTTGGGAAGAGTTTGAAAATGTCCAGAAACATTTTCTTACAAGCTTTCTTCAAGTGAAGCAACAAAGCCCATATATGTTCCTACTTCTTGAGACTGAATCACTTTCTGTTGAAATCATAGTTGTGGAAAGAGTTATGGGCTACATACATAAGTTTCATTCTCTCACACTGAGGAGTCTTTCAATTATATGCATATGATTCTCTCGGAACAGTATTCAGTCAAAATGTTTTGGATTCATCATTACAGGAACATTATATTGTATGTGTTTGATAATCGCCATAGACTGTTTGCCAGTGTTCTCCAAAACATGTTTGAGTATGTTGTCTATAATGAATAAAAACTGATGGCTTTGTGACAAAGCATGAGATTAAAAAAATTACTCAAACCAATGTTTATCAATCCATTTGATTTTTGCTCAACACTTTGTCGTTTTGGTAGCTGATTTCAGCTTGCTTGCATGAAGAGTCCGTTGGTATAGAGAAACCTGTCAAAATATTGGAAGACATGATCAGGAATGGTTTATCTGTCAGTGCAAACACTTTCAGAGACTTGATCAGTGGCTTTTGGAGATTACAAGACCTTGAAGGCGCAGAAAAAGTTTTTGGGCTGATGCAAGCTGCAGGTCATCAACCAGAATTGAAGGTACGGTAACTTGCATTTTTCACCAGAAGCCTACTCTTCTGAAATTGTCATGTACCGAATATCTATTAGTTCACCGAGAGAGTATATAATTTATTGCACAGATTCATACGAAGGGGGTGCCCAGAATTGATGATGAATCTACAGACGAGTAAACTTAGTGGCAAAGAAATCCTGCATGCTCAGTACACCATCACTATTGGACATGGTAGATCTCTATGCGTGCACGTTATAATTGAACACAGTATTACTAGTGGACATGGTAGATCTCTGTGCGTGCACGTTATAATTGAACACAGTATTGGCTGATTCCTATCATTACCACATAATTAGATGATTCCTATGAATCTTAGGCATCTTAGTATTTGAATCAGCTGATCTCTCCACTTAACAAGAGTTTGTGAGTTCAGTCGTTATGAGTGAAGATCCAGGGTTCTTTCAAACAAGTACCTAGTAGACCTGCATGCCAGTCTGCATGCTTACTGAAGTTTCCAAATGCGAAGAGTATTGGTTGAAATGTTTTGAGTCATTCATAAAAATGTTGTATAGATGTATGCTCCGTTAATATATCTCCCTGTATCTTCAGCTTGGTTGAGCGTGATTCCCTTACTGTAATGAGGATAGACTTTGTAATCTTATGTTGCTGATTGTAACCGTATATCACTTCTCTGTCCTCCAATCCACAGGCTAGATTCTTATGTGTAAGCTGATTATTTTACCTATTCTTAATTCTGGATCCTCGTACAGGTTGTACTTAAATTGATGCAACTTAATGGAAATAAAGGCAATCATCAAAGGAATTTTGAACTTTTCAAATTGCTGAAAGAATCAGGTGTCAAGCAACTTGATGCAGCCTATGTCTATCGCCTTCATGCATGTTGCAAAGCTGGACTTCTAAAGCAATCCCAAGAATCATTCAACAAATTCCAAAGTGTATGGAACAAAACTCTGTATCTCTACATGTTCCTAATATGTGCCTTGTTTTCTTTTTCCATATGATTAAATGTTTGAAAAATTTGTGATCGAATATTTATATCATCTAAATCAGAGATGACACAACCCTGCCACAAGCATGAAGAAACCACCCGAGATGTTCTGTTTCCAACATGGTGGTTTACAATTGTCTTTTCAGGTGACAGGAAAAAAACCACCCCTGGTAGCATTCAATATGATGATTGATGCCTTTGGAAAACAAGGTTTACATGAAGAAGCTCTTCAGTATTATGTCCGCCTATGTGATTCTGGCCTCCAACCTAATGCAGTAAGCTACTGCTCCATTATTTCAGCCATGGTGAAGGCAGGAAAATTCAAGAAAGCTGAACATATCTATAATAAGATGTTGGCAAAGGGTGTAAAACCAAATCTCCATGTCTATGCAACTATGATTCATTGCTACACAAAATGCAAATTGACAGCACGTGGGCATGAGGTATCAATTTCAGCTGTTTGAAGTTTAAACTAAGCCGTTCTCATTTTGAAATGGATCTCATGATTTGTCTCTCACTGTGGTTTCAGCTTTATCTCTTGATGAAGAAGTCTAAGATCCTTATGAGTGACACAGCATATGGATCAGTTTTGGCTCTTTACATTGGTGGTGAATGGTATGAGCATGCGGCTGATGTTCTAAAAGATCTAGAGGCCCAAGGATTTAATCTAGATATTCCTTCCCATGGTCTGCTAATTCGCACCTTTGCAAAGAGAGACGATAAAATGGATGCCCTGCAAAAAGCAGTTCAGACCAGTAAATTTTCTGTTTGTAAAGTGCTTAGTAGACTTGCTGAAGAGGAAAGTTCTAATCACAATCACTTGAGTCCCAAGCTGTACGACAAGGTCATTGGTTTTCTCGATGGGTGGAAAGATGAAGACAAGGCAAGAACTTCTCTCAGCCAACTCTACAATGCATTTTTGGACTACTTTTGGCAAAGAGGTCTTACAGGTACTTCCAAGAAACTATTAGAAAAAGCAAGAAAAGTGTATGCTTTGAAGACTCGACCTCAGAAAAATTCCAAAGGGTGGACCCTTGACGTAAGAGGGTTATCTGTGGGAGGGGCTGCAGTAGCAGTATTTGATTGGCTAGTTGATGCAGCAGATAGTCTAGTTCTGCCTTCAGATAGTTCAGATCCAAGGGGGTTGAATATGGTAATCATAACAGGAGGCAGTGATGGTTGTGAGACGGCAGAACTTCAAATCAGTTCGAGTTTGAAACGAACTTTGTTAGGTTTGCTGAAGGCATACGAGTCTCCTTTCATTGAATCAGCAGAGAACCCCAAGGAGATTCATGCTGTAGCTTCAGACGTGATCAAATGGGTTTCAGAAAACACATTTAAGAATCAACTAGGTTTCACTGCCTAGCCGCAAATTTGCCGATGGCGTTAAGTAACAGAAGCTTCAGTGTGCAAGAGGATGGAATTATTTCTCATCTCTTGCTACTTCTATATGCCATATCTGCTCCCAGAACAATTCACAAATTTACAAGTCCGTTGGAATGAAGGAGAACCTTTGTCCGCAACTTAGAGACATACATAATCAGCATCAGTTTGATTGTTTCTTTGGATATGCATTCAGTTTACCTGCTGATGTTGATCTCCAACAATCTCTACAGAGTGATCTCTTGGTTTCATGCGATTAAGAATGGGAGGCATCTATTGTCGACAATCGTCACACAGTGCCGTCATTTTCCTTCTGAGAAATTGCTTTGGAAGGCAAGTAGAACTTCAATACGGTCAAGAGTATCAAACCGATCCTGGTCATTTGCATGGACTCCTTGGGATTCTGATGTTGTAAAAGTTTGTGTCAATGTGAAGAAGAAGCTGCTGAAAATGGCATAACATTTTGTTGACATGGAACACCATGACATTGTGAGAAATGAAAGAGAGGCAGTTTTTTTCCCTGGAAGCCTGAGATGGTCTATTGAGGCTTAATATCCACACAGCAATGTCATGGTGCTCTAAGAGAAATGCATGTTTTTTTCTGGGCTTGTTAAGAGCCTCTCTTTTGTTCTTACTTGGTACAAAACACTGTTGTACCTACAAGAGTCATAGATCTGATGTGTTAACTTGATTTGATTGCTTTGTTTTTCTGATCAGAAAAACACACAATTTGTATAGAAATGAAAGCAAATGGGGAATGTGAAGTGTACATCTGCCCAAGTGAAATTGCCGAGCCCTCCGAAGTCCGGGTGGAATCGAGTTGGAAGACATTAACTGAGATTGGATTAGAATTTTGGCTGCTTCAAAATGCGAGATGAGGATGGAAATCAAGCAGCAAACAAGTCCTCTTTCCAGGACGATCGATTGAACGACAAGTTCAGATGGACTATATACATATATTTTGACGGCATTTCTATGCTCTTACGGAATACGACGTAAGCGTTCTGTTGTTTGGCATGTTGTCCGTCATCCTCTGAATCAGGAGCCGCCATTCGGCGCTGAAACTTAAAAGAGTCCCTCTTTTCGAGCCCCCTTCTATCTAGCGGTGGTTAGGGGGCAACCATCTGCTCATGCGGAGGAAGCATGTCCTCGATTCTCGCAATGGGCGTATATAGCGTCATCGCCTGCTGATACAAAACACAGAGGCTAATCAATGATGTGTTATCCGGATCATGCGGAACCAAGACGAGCTGACAACATCTGGTTAAAGAACGGCGGTGATCCGGTAGCCCCGAGTCTTGTCTATATAGACTGGCTCGAGACAAAGAGATGCCTTTCCATTCGCTCTGTTCGTCACGTTTCAAGCCTATTCGTCTTCTGTGCCCGAGATCTGCCGAGAGCGTAACTCAGCCGCAGAAGTCTAGCCACGTTAAGAGAACACGAGGGAGGCCGTTTCCGATCAGTTCTCCGCTTGTTGCCAGCGGCAGAAGCTCGTTCTTGCCCATGTCTCTCGACATACGGCGCTGGATGTCATGCACACCAGAGTGCAGTTCCAGGTTATAGGTTTAACACAAACATACAGATGACAAAATGGTTATAGGTTTAACACAAACATACAGATGACAAAATTTGCCTGGTTTTGTATGTGTAACCAAGCATCACTTGGATGTGCCAGTGCATGTGTATGCATGTGCATGTCATGTTGATTCCATGTGATCCAAGAGAATCCACATGCACACATGCATGCATACACACACATACATACACACACACATACATACATACATACATACATACACGCACGCACACATACACTCACACACACATACATACACATACATACATACATCCATGCATAGACATACATCCATCCATGCATGCATGCATACATACATACATACATACATACATACATACATATACATGCATGCACACATGCATGCATGCATACATACATACATACATTCAAGCAAAACAGAGCTTCTCTTTGCTTCCTCTCTTCCCCTGTTCTCTCTCTCTCGCCCCTTCCTTCTCTCTGTTGTCTGCGTCAAAACCCTCCTCGAATCGACCCGAATCGTGGCTTCTGAGCACAGCCCACCTCTCTGAACGCAGAGATCTCGTCGGACCAGCTGCGCCTTCCATGGGGAAAACCCTACGAATGCCCGCGCTGAACGACGCCCTCCCAGGAAAAACCCTAACCCTAACCCTAACCCGTCTGATAGCCAGTTAAAAACCATACGGAAAAGCGAAGAAGAAAAGCCCCATTCGCCAATTCCGTCTCTACCATATCTATCACCACACGAAGACCACGGCCATAGCTAGCTAGATACGGTGTAACATGGAGAACCCGGATGCTGGCCCACAACCTGTTCCGGTTGATTCGAACCCCATCCCTGATGCCGTCCCGGCCCAAATCCTTAACCCTAACCCTAACCCTAACCCTAACCCTAACCCTAACCCTAATCTAGAAGAAGGCCTTTTCACAAGTCCCGCGCTCCCTGATTCAGTCAAAGCTGGCCACGCACGTGCTTCAGCTCCCAAGAAGAAGACTGAATTTGAAAGAGAAATGGAGCTTTTCGAAGCGGCTGAAAGAGAAGAAGAAGCTCGGCTCCTTGCCGCCCTACGGAACCCGCATCAAGCTAAAGATGGGGAGATTAAGAACCCGAATCACGCCGTGCGGCCGGAAATTAAAAGGAATGATGTCGATAGGAGAAAGAATGTTGATGAGGATTGTGATTATGTTGCTCGGAGTTCCGACTCGGGTCGAATTCGAACGCCAGTTACTAGGCTTTCCCATCGATCGAAGAGAAAGAAAGTAACTCGCAATTCTTCCTCAAATGATTCGAGTGGTAGTGACTATGAAGAAGAAGAACATGACGATGATGAAGACGCGAAAGAAAATGATGACAAAGATGACGAAGATGATGACAATGATATACCGAGAAGAGGTAATCGAAGAAATGTACGTGATTTTGTAGGATGGGCATCTAAGGAGCTAGTGAGTTTTCTGCAGCAAATTGGCGAGGATCCAGAAAAGGCACTGTCGGTAACTGCAGTTAAGAATATTCTGCTGAGTTATATCGAAACTAATGAGCTCACAAATCCTCAACGCCATGCCCAAGTAAGATGTGATGAGAAGCTACATACCCTCTTCCAGAAGAAGAATATTCTCAAATATGAGTTGATGAAATTGTTAAGCCCACATGTTGCTTCAAAGAAGAGGGGGGCTGCAAAGGTGTCGAAACCAAGTGATGATGATGATGAAGATGATGATATAGAGCTGGATGATCGCGAGGATAAGCAACAAAAGCATCGGAAGTTGAAGAAAAATATTATCAGGGAAAAGGAAGCAAAGCCAGGAACTAAAGATTATGCTGCCATTGATGTCAAAAACATAAATTTGATTTATCTAAAGAGGAGTTTGCTGGACTATTTGCGTGAAGACCCTGATTTTGAGACCAAAGTTGTTGGAACGTTTGTCAGAATACGAGTCCCAGCAATGACAAACAAGAATGAAGCATGCTATCGACTTGTTCAAGTAGTTGGTAAGTTCTTGCAACATGCTATAATGTAGTGCAGATTTACATGAATCTCCCAAAGTATGGAGAGGGTAAGGTGTGTTCAACTTATATTCTATTATTTGGGCTTAAATGACTGAAAGTTAAGGGTATGATGAGAACCTCCAAATAGAACTTGAGCCAGAGAGTATGACTTCCGAGTGATAAACTTCAAAGTGGACATACAATGTCGAGGGTGCTTACTTGTGAAGTGTGTCAACGGAATTTATTGGTTGACAATTCATGTTTGTAGATTACTAATGCTGCGATCTGGGAGCTCTGGCATGTAAATAACATTTGAGGTTCAATTTGAGAATAATGTTCGGTTGGAAAATGTTTAGTGAACACAGCATTGATATGCTATGCTTTATCTGGATCACAGAATTTGAACCTAGTGTTTTGTATTTTGTTTAAAAATTCCAAACCTTGTCATATACTTGGTTTTTGTAGTTCATCTTCTTGATGTATGATCGAAGAATAAGTATTTTATACTTTTGGTATAGGTGGAAGTTAGTGGTTTTACCAGGATTCTAGTACTTCTCTGATTCTAAATCAGAATTTTCTGTAGCATGCCGAGTCCGCTGGCTTATTTTTCGGGTTCCATGTATCTTGGAATTTGTGTTTGGCAAAAGTACTTTGTCATCGAAATCTTTTACTCTAGTTGAAATAGTGAATAAGCATCTACAGGGGTCCTAACATATGGATGATGATTATATGGTGCTGATGACCAAAACAGTGCACCAACTTTGGGAACAATCTCATAAAATCTTACATTCTTTAAAAAATTTCATGCTGTATGACAATTAGTTGGAATTTAATTATGGGTAAAGATTTCAATGACCATCCTTGATGTTTGTTTGGGTTAATTCAACTGGTGCAGCCTGTGGAGGACCTGGGTGTGGGCAAGTTTGTTTGTTTACATAATCAAGAAAGTCATATGTACAATCGTGTCACATTATCATCATTTGTATTCCTGGTGGTGGCCTTTGGAATGAGGCAGTCGTTAAAAAATGCTGAACTGTCTTAATCATAAAAATTCCTGAACTTGAAATTTACGATAAAGCTACCACCTGTTGGATAATCTTTGGTTCTTTGCAATCCGTGAACAGAATCTCATTGGATATTCAGATTTTAGTGGGCTACATGTTTATATAGGGTCATAATAAAACAAAGAGGAGTATCCTGTATAGTTGACCCAGTGTAAATACAAATCTTGTCAACCACCATAAGAACCACGAAATACAGATGGTCTTGCTTATTACGTAACAGTGCATTCATATTGTTTTTATTAAATAATCACAAATACACAAATAGCCTTCTGCAATTCTGATGATGGCTAGCTTTCAGTTGCGTTTGCAAAAGTAATACATGTTGATATCATTTCTAGCCTTGTCAATTGTAAAGGTTATTCTGTTGTACTTGCAGAGGAGTAATGCATAGAACTATTATATTCATATGGTTTTGGCTTTGATGCTTTTGTGATTGGCTTCGAGTTCATCTTCTGCTTTTGTTTATTGTCAGGAATAAAGAATGTTCAGGGAATACAGAATGCTAAGGTGGGGGATATAATTTTAGAGATTCAAAATCTGCAAAAACGTGAAGAAGTGACTCTAGATGCTGTTTCAACCCATGACTTTACTGAGGTAAGAACCATATTGCACATTGAAGATTTCTGTAATTCCAATATGCCAATTTTATCATTTGTTTATCAGTCAGTAAGGAAAAATATTGATTCATCTTCTAGTTTCTTTTCATGTAAATGGGGTGCTTGTTAGAGTTCGGTTGACTTATTAGAAAGTTTGTAATTTCTTAATTTGCTAGGAGTGTCTTCTCCACAGTAAAACAGATCATGAAAAATACAATGAATGCAGTCTATAAATCATCAACTATGAGGTCATGGTAATCCAATCACTCTTCTGGATAATGGAGAACATTCATGGAAAATTTATTTATTAGGCACACACCTACATTATGCCAGTAATCAACTACAATGAGGTTGACAGTTTGGGCATACAGCAGCTAGCTAGATTTGTTGATTGGTCTAAGTTGTACTCTTTGTGAAATGTTCTCTAGTTCAGAAAGTATTCTTTTATCTAGTAAAAGAAGCCATGAAAGGCAGAATACAAGGCTTGAGCAAATGTATACTGCAGTCTGAAACAATGTTTTCCAGGCCTTGTGGACAAAGCTCATGTTTGACATCGGCCATTTACATCGGCCATTCATCTGTATGAGGGCATTATACTGATTTGCGGTTGTGAATAGAAAAGCTAACAAGAGTGTAGTTACTATAGATAAATTTTTCCTAGAAATGTTCTTGTCTATGAAAACTAACATTTTTCCATTTTGATCAAACAGGAAGAGTGCCAACGTTTACGGCAAAGTGTAAAATGTGGCCTTCTAAATGCCATGACAGTGGTCAGTTACAGGCTAGCTTACTTAACCACCTTAGCTGATAACCATTCAAATTTCTCATTGAATGGATTTTTATGCATTTCAGGGTCAACTCGAAGAAAAAGCTAGAGCTCTTCGAGAGGCCAAGGTGAAGGATGTAAGTAGAGAACACTATGATCCAAGTGCAGCGTGTGCCGTTCTTGCATACAATAACGTTACAAGTTTGAATTTGACATATATGTGTGTTATGTTCTTGAGTGTTGCAACTAGAATCGTGCACTTTGAGTTTCCTACCGACTCCTGAGAAGGATTCTTTATCTTCAATGTTTAGATTCTTGAGAATTCGAGATCTAGAATTTGCTTAATTTTTAGATGTGTAGTGCAATTAGAAATTTTTTTCTTACCTTCTATTTCAGATGTTATCTTGCATCTCCCTAGATGATTGGTGATTCTACCCTTACTCTCTCAGAAAACATCTTGCCCTCTTTAGTTGAGTTGATGCAAGCAGTCTATAGGTTTATCACGGCCAGTGAATGTGCTGAAGTGTTTTTCAAGTGCAGATGGGCAATACATCCCTCATCTAGTTCTTCTTGGTTGGTGAGACACTCGCCTGAACTTTGCACCTTATTTACCTAGTATGTGAAAGAAGTAAACATTGTTTGTGCAAGGATAGCCAAGATTCCTTGCATTCTATAATTTAAGCATTTGTAAAGAATCGTTGGGATCGTTGGTTAATTTGAGCTAGTCGAACATGTTTGGGAAACGTATAGGATGTCGGGAAACAGATCTATCTGAGACTATGGCTGGAGAGCCTGAAAGTTAAAACCATTGTGAATTGAACATGACTGAGAAAGGTATATTATGGAAGAAAATAGATACATCTGTAATGTTTGAGAGAATATGGTCCCCTCTCAGCTCCGGAAAACTCGATTTGTGTCTTTTGCCATCACTCACGAAGAAAATGCTATTTACCTATTTGTCTTGTAGTTTTTATTATCAAAGCTTGTTTTGGGATTTTCGCCCAATATACCAAACTTATCATCTGAATCATGGACAGTGGTTCGAAAATGAGCTTGTTAGGCTCAGTCATCTTCGAGATAGAGCAAGTGAGAATGGACGTAAAAAAGAATATCCTTTTAATTATTTCATATTATAATGGAAGACTACTATTGCGATATTCTTTTATAAGTGGATTGCTCCTTTCCAACATACTTCTTTAACCAGTCTTTTATCATGCACACTTAGAGAGTGTGTGGAGAAACTTCAAGTCTTAAGTAGCCCTGCACAAAGAGAGAGACAACTAAAGGCTCCTATTGATATCAACATAGATCCGCATATGGACCCTGAATACGAATCAGATAATGCCGATGATTTGCTGGCAAACAGCATAGGTATACTAAATTTTACTTTCTTATCGATTTATGAGATTGGAAATCTGTAACTCAAATGACATCTATGCAGGAAATCAAAGTGATTCTAATACTGTAAAAGTGGGGGAGAAGATTGGCCCTGTGGAAGTTTCTCAAAACGTTGTGAACAGGGGGAACTTGGTTGACCTCAATCATTTCACAAGGATGAGCGATCAGCCAATTCAAAAACATTTTCAGAAATGGCTTCATGAAGGTAGCAGGGGATGCGGTAATGGTGTCCTAAACACAGATCATGCTGCTGCTCATCAAAAGAACGTCCCAAGGAAGGATGCTACCTGGGGAGATGGCACAGAGATTGACCGCTGGGAAGATGCGAAATGGCTAGGCAATCCAGGGGGTTACAAAAAGGCTATTTTAGACGGTAAGATAACTGAAGAACTATATAGAATAGGTATAAGGAATGCTCCGAAACTTGAGGATAATCAGGAGGATAGCTGGAGAGGCGTAGGTACAGAAGCTGAAGGAACTTGGGGCAACCACTATGTTGACGACAAAAGTAATAATGAAGGAAATAAGAGATACGAGGATTGGAGATTTAATCCAGGTAGAGTGGATAATAGTTGCATCGATTCAGGTTTGAACATAGGTGATGGTATAAAAAGCGAGAATGCAAGAAGAGGCGACTATTTTGACGAGTATTCAAAGGGTGATGAGTGGAGCAGAGGCAGAGAAAGCGATGGTAGATGGGGCAGTAGCTTGTTTCACGAAACAAGCAACAGCAGAGGCATCGCTGGTAGAAGCGATGAAGCATTGAGGTCGAATGCGGTTGGAAATACTAGTGAATGGCATGGTGCAGGGGGTAAGGAGAGTGTAGATGACATGGGCAGACATGCCATGATTGATTACTATGGGAGAAAGTCGAGCACTGCTGGTTATCTAGAGCCAAACGACAGTTGGAACAGCTCGAATGGCGGTTTACTGAAGAGGGAATGGACTGATTTGAAACATCCGTATTACCAAAGAGAAGCATATGCCGCAATGTTCTCAG
This sequence comes from Azolla pinnata, assembly GCA_037176905.1. NCBI lineage: Eukaryota > Viridiplantae > Streptophyta > Polypodiopsida > Salviniales > Salviniaceae > Azolla > Azolla pinnata. The sequence continues at coordinate 45,908 of JBBBWG010011112.1, forward strand.
GGAGGACAAGAGACTTGCAGGATGCCCGAATGGCGGTTGAAGGAAATGCAAAGATCTGGCATTACCATGATCCGACGGGAAAGATCCAAGGCCCCTTCACGATGGATCAGCTCCGAGAGTGGGAGAAGACGAAGCTTTTCCCCCAAGATTTACGCGTGTGGCGGAGGGCAGAGGCCCCCGAGGATGGGGTCCTACTGACTGATCTTCTTCAGGGGGAGCTGAGAAAAGAATTCGTTCACCCGAACCTCGCAGAGAACCCACCTAGAGATTTCAATGACGCTGCGAATAGTAGACACCCGATGCTCACAGAGAACCCTCGACATTTCAACGATGCTGCTAATAGTAGACACCCGATGCTCGCAGAGAACCATAGAGATTTCAGTGATGCTCCTAATAGTAGTCGACATCTGAGGCCCGCAGAGAACCCCAGGGATTTCAGTGATAATCCTAATAGTGGTCGACATCCGAGGCTCGCAGAGAACCTTAGAGATTTCAGTGATGTTCCTGATTGTAGTCGACATCCGAGGCTCGCAGAAAACCTTAGAGATTTCAGTGATGTTCCTGATAGTAGTCGACATCCGAGGCTCGCAGAGAACCTTAGAGATTTCAGCGATGTTCCTAGTCGTAGTCGACATTTGAGGCTCACGGAGGACCCTAGAGATTTCAATGATTCTCCTAATAGTAGTCGACATCCGAGGCTCACAGAGAACTCCAGAGATTTCAATGATGCTCCTAATAGCAGCAGTTGGGATGATGACGACGACGACGACGACGATGATGTGATGCATTCAGAAGCAAAGTATTGGGCGGTTGAAAAAGTCCACAACGGCCTTTTGCTACATGATGCTGGTGGATCAAGGCAAGACAGAGGTTGGAGTTCATCACAAGGTCATTCTCATTATGACAGTGACAAAGGGGACTTATTAGACTGGGAAAAGGATTCGATCGATCGCCCTCGTCGTCATCCTCGCCCTCATCATCATCGGCATCGTGATCGTCATCATCGGCCTCATCGACCTGATCGGCGATATCATCACGACTTCGGACGATTCCCTACAAGCAAGAAGGAATGCCCCTGTAGGTACTTCGAAAGGGGTATGTGTAATAAAGGCCAAAATTGTGAATTCAAGCACTAACAGCACTGATTATTGTGTATGTAAAACCTAAAGAAACTCGGTAGTGCTCCGTGCTGTAGTTGAACTTGTCGTATGTACACTGTCGATATATTTTGTAATCACACCGTTCTCGTAGGAAAAATTCACTGATCAATGCAACTCCAGAATAATCTAATCATTTTGTAGTGCTGGATTACTGCTATATGCATATTTAAGTGTACGAACCCTTATGTATTATGAGCATGTTCAACCCCCCCTTTTGAATCTGCCAACCTTACCGATCTTTCTGCATGGAAAATGTGGCCATATGTAGTTGTATGGTTAATTGAAGCATGACTTTGTTGGAGTCACGTGGCAAATACTTGTAGAAAGTATTCCACCAAACTGTGATGAAGATGAAGAGTATGACAATGAGGTTTATTTTTCTCAACAGTAAAGAAACCAATGAGTTTGCAACTACAAATCAATGGTTATTTTGGGCTTGTGGATTGCTTGTAGATGATTTTCCACAGGAAATTACAAATCAATGGTTATTTTGGGCTTGTGGATTGCTTGTAAATGATTCTCCACAGGAAATTACAAATCAATGGTTATTTTGGGCTTGTGGATTGCTTGTAAATGATTGTCCACAAGAAATTACGGCTATAGTGGAATTCAACAGTGAAGAAACAAGAAAAAACCAGTGAACCTTGATCACAATTGGGATCAGATATAATGGTGTCTTTGCCCAAAGCCTTGTTAGTAATGGACAGATTATATGCTGATTATATGCTTTTATAGAGTTATTTGAATGGTGTCACTATATGTTGGGAATCAACGCTGATCAAAGTTACATGAAGTTTTTTACACGCTCTCATGCCCCGACCTTTGATCAACCTGTAACATTGATCAACCTTGACCACATGAAGAGCAAGAAATTTACCATCTTCCAGATTTTGTAGTATGATGATTTGCAATGGCAGTTGTTTACAATCGTGTTCCTTGATTCACGGTTGACAAGAGATGAATCAATTGGGTTCTCAGATTGAGCACCATTTCTTAGTTTTTATTGGGGTGCCACTATGAATAAATTGGGTTGCAAAACATGGACGAAATACTGTTCTGTGAGAACATCTTAACACACCCACTAAAAGGATAATAAATGTTGTATTGACAAAATCATTAGAAACACTTAAGAAGCAGGAAGTTGCACCAGAGGGCAAACCACCAAACTGAAAATCATGCTGAAAGATGGAGAATCTAAACTAGCCAGTTTTCAAAACATCATAGCTATTAGCAAGATTCGCATCAACTGCAGATATAATGTGCACCAAAGTCACACCAAGCCTATTAGAGTAATCAGCCCTCAACCCTGGTCTGGCCCATATGGGATTGGTTAAGAGTACATTTCATAAGATCTTCACAAATGTACAATTTGAACACCTGAGATCTTCACAAGTGTCAACGTAACACCTCTTATTGCATGCAATGATGAATCGGATTAAATAGAACTAACTTAAAGCAGTATTAGGTCATCCAACTATGAGAAATGCTTGATCATGAACATCTCTCCAATCTTGTAAGCTTCCTGAGGACACTATTTCTCTGCTAATATATAATGATGTATTTTTATACAAATTTAAGAAAAAACAGCAGAATGAACACATGATGCTCAAGATGTCTCCATCCAATGAGGAAGTTTACGTCAAGATTTCAAGATTGATCACCACGTTCATTGAACCAAAACGATGGTCTTACAACATTCTTTCTAGAGACTTCTCCTAGCTTTGGTGCTCCGAATTCCAGGAAATCCCCAATTTCTTGGACAAGCCAGTCCAGCTCCAGAATCTCTAATCCATAGCCAAATTTATGTTGTTTTGTTCCTTCTGTGATTTGGCATGCGCTAATAACTCGACCATTCTGCACCTGCTACAGCAAGTAAGATTTATCATACAGTAATGTGAACATATGGAAAAAAGCTATGTAGTGGATAGGACAAGCTAAAGGCTTACACTGCTTCTCAACATATAAACAATATAGCAGAGACTTTAGTTCAATCAAATAAGGTATATATACACCCAACAAAAAGAAAATATTGAGGTAACTAGTGACTGACCCCCTCAACTGCTATTTTGATGGAGTCAATGTCACTCGTTCTGCCCTCAATTCGTTGTTTAAAAATATTTGAAAGATTCCATTGGATAAAGAATTGACCCTTGTCGATTTGAATATCTACAGATACTGCAAAGTTAAAAATCGACTCCTTTGCTAGCCTGAGAAACACAGGTTATGTATAAACAACAGGTTAATAGCATCGACTTGTCCACCTTCATATAACTTAAAGAGGTGTGTATACTACACACATCTTGGTTACGAATATTTTCATCCCATTCAAAAATATTTGATATTTGGATGAAGCTATACCTTATTCCAACAAACCAGAAAGGAAGCGAGAATAAGGTGAAAAATAAAGGAGCTCCCCCAATAACAGCCGATCTTGTCCAAAACATCACAAATGCATTCCATGCCTGAAAAGATACAGTTTGTTTATCATCCGCAAAAAGATAGTCTACACAAAACACAAATCATGTTGACAAAACCTTCCTAATACTCGGATCAAGATTTAGTTTGAATGCAAATATAGAGTTGACATGAGGATAACAGAACTTAACATGCAAGGACGATTTTGTTTGAAAGTACATGGTAAGTGTAAATGCATTTACGTTATATTCTTTATCAGGAAAGCATACCACTGCAAAGGTTCCAGTTCCAATGGAATCTGACGTCAATCCAGGTGCAGGAATATTGATGGTCAAGGTTGAATTTGCCCGGTTGAGAACCTAAGGGAAGTTTGATACATAAATCTTCCATTGATGGTTGTCAAGCATAAACAGAAAACGCCCAAGGTGTATACTCAAAATGAGATTTTAGCAAAAGAAATTCTTTACCACTTTTGTTCCTGCTGGCCGCTTGATTCTCTGGTTGAGATTTTTTGTTTCCATGATGTTCTTAGTTTCTGTGGGATCACGTAACCCAAATTTGAAAGCTTCAATGGCTTCTGCTGCTGACTGCACAATGAACAACCTCACTTACTTTACCAGGGGACAGTGTACTCTTCCCACCTTAGGCACTCTACCATCATATATAACATTATTTTCCTGCAAAACTGTTGACTCTCCTCAGCTTTTCTTATGTGCTTCAATTTACATGGTATAAAATGGATGCCTATGCATGTTCATAATTACATCTGTGCATGTTATAGCTACACCCGGTTTTAACTCAAGAAGGAATAAAAATATGTGCATATCAACAAAACTTGTTTGATGGGAAGTCAAAAACAATGTACTTGAAAGCGATCCTCCGGTGCAGGCTCCAGCAGTCTCTCTAGAACTGCCTTAAGTCTCTGATCCATGACTACTGAATCCTGAAAATCAATCTTCAAGCGTTTCTGTGTTTCCACACCAATATACAATTTCAGTTAAAACCCATCAGGCGTGAGCTGGAAATTTTGTTTGACTGTTAGTATCACCTACAAAAATAGCACACATATGATTCATTCACAGCAGTAAATAGCTCAATATGCTGCCTTCTACGAAAACGAATTTGCAAAGTTGTGTACTGAAATACCTGCGGAAATGATGAAGGAGGCTTCCCAGAAAGTAGAAATAAGATGGTGCATCCAAGTCCATATAAATCGGATTGTATAGTAGCTCGGTTCTGGAATTGCTCTGGAGCCATGTAACCATACTGCATTACCAGAATACAAAATGTATCAAAGATAGAAATTAATAATATAAGCAGCAAAAAGTAGAGTTCATGGATGAAATACATACAGTTCCAACAACTGTACTTCCAATTAATGTGACAGCTGCAGCATCTTGAACTGCACCAAAATCCACAAGCTTGACTTTTCCACTGGTTTCGTCCAAAATAAGATTCTCTGGCTGTATAAAGAGAGATTTTAAACAAAATTACCCTCTTGAATCCATTATCTCATACCAAAATTCATTCAGATGTCTATAAACAAATTGTATAGTACATTTTGTTAAGCGAAAAATGTACATCAAACGTTGCAAATATGGTGCATTTTGAGTTGATAAAAACTCAAAAAATCTCTAACTACCAATTTTCAAGTGCACATCTATCCAGAACACTAGATTGTGTGAGTAGTTTCAAACCTAGAATCCACCTCACCTAGTCTCAGAAAAGAGCTGCATTGCCAATTTAATGTAAAACTTTAGTTTAAAACGTGTTAATGTGCAGTTACCTTTCTGTAAAAAAAAAAGCATAGTTTGTATTTAAATGGTTTTGTTTTCTGTCATCTAAGAATCCACCAGCCCTTATTTTCACATATATTATAACATTTTTTATGAGCCACTAGACAAGTTATCTACCTTCACATCTCTGTGTACTACTGGTGGTCTCAAGCTTCCCAAATATTGTAAGATTTCCAAGACCTGTTACATCATATAATAGGTTCATCAACTAAATATCAGAAATACAAGGTAATTGAAGTATAAACACTTTAAACCTACACATATAGCAAACTACAAGGTTTAAATAGTGCTTGAATGTCAAGAGCAAAGAGGCTTTTTGGATGTATGTACTTCAATTGCAATCCTTTGAATTTCGTCTTCAGTAGCACGCCAACCACTTTGAACAAGCGATGCCAATGACTTTCCTTTTGCTACTTTTTGCGCAATGTAGAAAGCTCGGTCTACGTCACTATCAACCTGATGGGAAACAAAAATAAATGTTTGGCTCACTGGCATAGTAAAAACTTTTAGAACCATTATAACTGCTCAATCCTTCACCAAAGGCTAAGCTATATGTAGCACATGACTTTCAAAAACACATACATCGATACGAAGTTCATGTGCATCGGCATGATATGAAAGGCTGTGGCAGGTTCATTCTGTCTCCCTCCATATTTCCTGTTTTATAGAGGTTTTTCTCACTACACTAATTGTATGCTGAAAAAACTAGTAGGTTATTCATAATTTTTCTGGATTTTACTGATTATTATTAAAAAAGCATTCCCTCCTTGATGTGGATGCAAATGGATATCCATGATATCATACCTTAAATCAACTATCAAGTTGCTAAAAGCTTTTCTTCTTGTGCTAACACTCCTAATGTGTTATTTTTACATCATTATTCTAGCCTTACAAGTACAAACCCTGCATGAATAGATCTTTAGAAACATATACTTAAATTTTCCTAACAAGAATTTCCGTTCTATGTTGCATGATATGTATCTATGGATTACCTCAAAACTATCAACATATTCAGGAATCCCAGGATGTCGTAATGATTTGAGAACACGAACTTCTCTCTCAAAAAGATCAAGGTCCTGAAATCACAAGATTAAAGTTTGTTTTATACAGATAACCATATAGTCAAATTGAATGAAATACACGAAATTCCAGATAAAATGGATAGTATTTTGAAGTGGTAGGGAAATCGAACATCTGCAGAAAGTGTCAAGACAATGTTTCTCCATGCTAATTACATAATCAAGGCTTTACAATTTTTAACATGTTTTTGAATTGAAAACTATGTTTCACATTATTATGAGCCCCTTATTTCATTAATGGAAATTTGTTCTGATCTCTAAAACGAATACATGTAAACGATTTTTCAGTTAAAATCATTACTCTAGCATTTTATTCCTACAGAAACATCACATGTGATAGAGGTGAACAACTCACTAGCTACACTATCTTTCTGAATAAAAAACCCAGATAATGCAACTATGATACTGGCCAATATTCCACCATTCTTCAGTGTCTCATCTTGTGTAAAGAAAATAGGAATTTTCTAATCAATCCAATCTCACTTGACGATTATGACTCATGTGAAGCTCCTATTACAATTGTACTGTTCCTTTGACCAAAGAAAAACAACAGGCTGAAGTAAAAGATTATTTAGGATCAATGTATTTCAAACAGTTTTTGAAAGTTTGTAAAACCGCTACTCTCTCAAATGATGTTGAATTATCTACTCACCAACCTTCCAACCCTTCATGCTCCGGAGTGACATAGCCTTTAATGCTACAACCTCTCCAGCATCATTTTCTGCTTCATATGTTGTAGCAACACCACCTTGCCCAAGGATACCGAGTATCTTGTATCTATTAGCAACAACATCTCCCCTACGGTGAAAAACACCCAAAGGTGATGATTGACGGTCACCAGAAATTTCAGGGCTTTTCTCCTCTTCCCTGGAAGTAATCAAGCCAAACAAACAAATTTCAACTAAAAGCTAACAGAAATTGTTTACTTGGTCCACATGGGATGGCTAACCAATGGAATTGCATAAGTTTGGACAGGCAAAAAAACAAAGTTGCAAATGGAAATGACTATATATACATGAAAGAAAAAGACAATACGTGATGCCACATCACAAGCCTCCATAGTCTTGTGAAATCGAGAAGTCAGCATGTCTATGACTTACTGTCACTGGGTAATGTTACTTATATTCTCACTTGCTACTATCGGACGAAGAATTAGTCACCTATTGAACATTATCTGCATGGTTCCTGGTATGCAATTGTCTAATTCAAGCATCCTTTAACCACATTTCCATTACAGTACAGCATCTATCAGATTATAGTTCCTCCCAGCTACCAATATCCACCATTAAGCCTATGTGAAAACTAACAAAATATTCCAAAGATACTGAATAAAACCAGAGATGAATGAAATATGAAACACACTACAACAAATTATACGCTTTTTTTTTTAAGAGAAATTTTGGATGGATAATTAACGAGAATTTACAATGCCTTGTCAGTCACATTATACTCTGTTCGAGAGAAATTATATGTATGGATAAAAAACAAGAATGACATGTTTTCTTAGTCACATTATAACCTAGAACAGAAATTAGAGCTATCATAACATACAAGACTTTACAATGTCTTATCAGTTGCATCCTACTTCATAAGAAAGTAAATGAAAGCTTACATTTTGTTCGCCCTAGTGATGATGAGAGTTCGTGAGACTTTTTTTCGAGAGCAACCTGGATCATAATTCTGTAAGCACCCACATACTCTGGCAGTATGCCTTGTATAACTAACACGCTCCATCTTTTGCTCGTGGTGCAAGTCCCATACCTTGGTGCAGGCATCAAGTCTCATTGATGTGTGCAACATGCTTCTTACGAAGGTGAATCCCTGCATAGCACATATAAAATGCTTAAAATGTTTTTTGTGAATATATTTGGGAAGAGATGAATACTATTCACTATTCTTCGTCCTCGGTATATAAAACAGTTGAACCGCATCAGCCATTGGATAGAGAACATAACTCTGAATTAAATGATAACCATCCATGTGAACTTGATAAAGCATATGATGGAAGTTTAATGATTTTCTATCACATCACGGGATTCAGAAGTGGCCATGTTAAGAAATCAAGGTAAAATGCTGGAATCTCAATACTACATGTTTAATGAAATGTGGCAAAAGATAACCAAATGAACCACTCTTTCTCGCTATGTGTGTATGTGTTGTCTAACACAAGATTCAGCAAGACATCAAGCTAAAGCCTGAAAAAAGTTGAAAGATCAAAAGTCAAGATAGCTTCTGCCTCTCTCTCGATGATTTGATCACGAAATTATCAAATTACATCATCACCAATCAGATGAAGAGCTAACAGAAATATCAGAAACATATGGAATGGAGAGTAGAACCTCATCGGTTCTACACAAATAGTGCAAGCTTGCATTTCCAGCAGAAGAACAGAAAACCCTCGTTTGCAAACTGACAATCATATTAATATCTCCTGTGAGCCCATGAAAGTGCAAAATGCGGACTCTGGATTCTCTTTCTAGTTTAGCAATCCAAATCATAAGATTGAAATAAAAATGGCAGGAAATATAATCAAATCGACAAGAGAACCAGTAAAACCGATTTCAAACTGACGTAAGTACAAGTGGGCTCAATTTGGATTAAAGGAAAGATTCAGGACCCAGTCGAGAATCACCTGGAGAAGGAGGGTTAGCAAACCCTAGGTGGACGATGGCAGCAAACAGCCAGCAGAAGCTATTTCCACAAACAATGCATGGGGCATAGGGGCAAGAGGGTTGAGCATCCGAAACTATTCTGATGTAGAGACGGATTGAGTGAGAGAAAGACAAGAGGGAGAGCTAGAACCACAGATCATTGGGTCTAAACTCTACCCATTTGATTGGCATTCCTTATCTCCAAGGGAGTTCCAACAAGGCAGCCAATCTAGCCCAAGATACACCCATCATGCATCACTCGGTGTGATCCGATCCGTGGTGGGCACCGATCGATGGCGGAAACGGGGACACCGATCTGCTCAAGTGTGCATCTGCATGCACACATCTCTCCGATGTGTGGATTTTCCGCCCAGCTAGATGTAGGTACAAGTTACGAAGTGCGATCGATGTCTGCCTCATCCCACGGGTGATGCCCGGAGAATCGTGAAACCGGAACCGCAGCACAGGGAAAAAGGACTCCTGTTTCAGCCGATCGTTCGGGCGCGAATTTGTAGCTACGGCCAAACTAACTATCGGCCATGCATCTCATCGGCTCGATCAGCATTGGGGCTCCAACAGACGAGCTCGCGCCTCCACCGTTCTCGGTGTTCAAAGTCGTGGTTGCGAAACAGCGCGTGACGAGGCTGAGAACCCTCGCAATTTCGGAACAAGGTTGTTCTTCCTCAAAGCGGGTTATAAACCTAAACCCCTTCACGAGATCGTCGATGGGCCGCGGTTATAAACCTCCGAGTCCGAATTTCCGGAGCTGCAGAATCCGAAGAATCGGCATCAAACCGAAGCATCCATCCATTCACCCAGATACATGCTCCACATGTATCCATACACAGCTTCCAATCCATGCATCACCTAGATACATACCCATATGCAACCATACCCATGCATACAATGTGCATGCATGCATGCATCCATCCATCAGCCAGATACATGCCCACATGTACCCATGCACAACATCCATCATCACCCAGAGATACATACCCATATGTACCCATATCACAACATCCATGCATCCATCCATCATCCAACATGCAAACACATGCATGATGTATGTAGAATGCACACATACATATGCATTCATACACACACAACATCCATCCATCACCCAGACACATGCCCACATGTACCCATGCACAACATCCATCATCACCCAAAGATACATACCCATATCACAACATCCATCATCACCCAGAGATACATACCCACATGTACCCATACCACAACATCCATGCACCCATCCATCATCCAACATGCAAACACATGCATGATGTATGTAGAATGCACACATACATATGCATTCATACACATTACTAGTTTTCTGCACCTGAGAAGAAGAAAGAAGAAGAAGAAGAAAGAAGAAGAAGAAGATAAGATTCTGCTCATCCTGTTCCGTTGCTGTTGAGGCCAGCGTTCGGTTCTGCCCTCTTCCGCCTTCCTTCTCCATCTTCCTTTTATCCCTTCCCTCGAGTTCTTGCTCCCCTCCAACAGATAGACAGTGAACCGGTGAAGAAAGCACTCAACACATTCCCACTGATTCCTTCACGAGCCGTTTTACTACTTCTCGTTTGATGGACTTTTGAGCTTATTCGTTCTATCGTTCCTTCGGGTTTTAGGGATTCGAGATCAACTGCCCGATTCATTCTTATTCAGGAATTGGTGCTGCTTTCTCATGCTCTTCGGGGATAATCACAGTTGAAGGAAATTTTGCGTAGTCCTAATTCTTTTTTTCCACTCGAAGGAAGATGAACAAATTCCTGAACCTCAATTAATTAAGCAAACAGAAGGACGCAGTGGGTTTTTTTTTCTTCTTCTTTTTGGGACTGATTGATGTGGTCGATGTTGCACCCGCTGCCATCGCGGATCCCCAACTCTGCCAAGGTTCACTCTGATCACTTGATTTGTGCTTTCAACAGCAGCTCCCATGGGAGATGGGTGCTCGAAAGGGATATCTTTGCTCTAAAGATCGAGAAAAGAAGAAAGTATGGCTCCGACACCTTGATATGTGCGTTTAAGAATAAGTCCCACGGGAGATGGGTGTTTGACAACGATGTCTTCGATATAAAGATCGAGAAAAGAAGAAAACACGATGAAAGTAACCTTCTTGAAGCTACGGAGGATGAGATGGGTTTGATACCGGATGAATGGATCTCTTTACAAGCTGGCCTTCATATGTCGAGAGCAGAACGAAAGAGAGAAATCCGTCTTAAAGAGACAGAAGAAGCGGAGCTCAAGGCATTAAGATTGCGTCAGAAACGGGAACAGCTCAAAACAATATCGGGTTCATTTGATGCAAATGATGATGAATGTAGTGCATCTGATAGAACTCCAGAAATGCAACAAATCTCAGCTGCTGGGAAGAACAACCCTATCACACTCGAGAAGAGAAAACGAATGGTATGTTATACCTTCTATTTTCTGGCTAGGTGAGTGTTATGCAAGCTTTGATTCTACACTTCTAATTTCTGCAGAAAGAATCCGACTTTCAAATGTTAAACGAGGAGGAGAGGATTCGCTTGATACAGGTGACAGATTGGACCCAAATTCAGTGTGTAAGTTACTCCCTTTAATCTTTCTCAGCATTTGGTTCATAGTTTTCATGAACGAAATGCACAACTTTTCTTGATACCTAGTGTGTATACAATATGCAGGTACAAATGCATGCACGAAGTTCCGTATAGATATGCATACATATTCATGAATGTACATGCATATGAATAGAGACATGCGTGTTAAGATCGGCAATTTTTCTTATTAGCTTCATAAATAAAACCACTGATGAAATTAGAAGATTTCAAATCATTCAAATTTGTGCTGATTGTAAGACGTTGATTCACTGAAATTGCTCCGCTCCCAAGATTTTGAATCAGTAAAATTGTTCCTTGGTGGATAAGTTACTTTGAATTCAGCAATATTTATGACTGTTTTAGTAGGTTTTTGTGAGACTTCAAGTTTCAATGGTTTTATAGGGGAAATGGCCTGTACTGCATACACTCGTATCCTCAGGACAATTCATTCTTTTGGACGAGCTACTAAGGTTAAAAATTGAATTGAATTCTGCTGATGAGGTATTTTGTTTTGTCATTCATTACTAATGCAAGAAATAAATTCAAATACTCATCCGTTGGGATATTTACCTAAAAACCCTTTTCTATTACACATGACAGCTGTGGGTAGAATACAAATTACCTTTTTTAAGGCATAATTTCTAAACATAATTAGGTCGGTATCTTGCCCTAAGGTATGTCTACACTGTGCAGGATGGATATACTGCCATACAAAGAGCAGTGCTTGCTAGGAAGGAAACTGCTGTGAGCCAGTTACTGAGAGCAGGGGCAAGTATACATGTCTACGATAAGGTGAAGGTGCATTCATCTTAATAAAGCAGAATGAATAGATACATAATTTGCAGATCCACTTAAGGATTGCATTTTCTATCATAAGAAATTTCTGCATGATTGGAAATTTGAAGATAAAGATATGTTTTGGACAATGTGATACACGTATTGTGCACTTGAGGACAGATAGTGAAGAAAAAACAATCTTTGATTTGATGGCAGGATGGTGCTGGCTTGCTGCATTTAAGTGCTCAGACAGGCTCTTTAAACTTAGTGAGGTTATTTACTAAGCATGGTTTGGATGTTAATCAGTGCGACAAGGTATTTTTTTCATCAACTTTCTTGAAGGTCGACTTGCTAAACCCAAACCCTGAGCACTAAACTCTTGATTTTCCTGGTATATAGTTTGGCTGGACTCCACTCCATATTGCGACACTTGCAAGTAGAGAAGACATAGTCAGACATTTACTGATCAGTGGATCTAATAAAAGTTTGAGAACAAAGGTATGAATACGGAACCACACGGCCGAAATAGTTAGTAGTTTCGAACATTAAAATTCTAAACCCTGATCCTCAATGCCAAAACACTAAATCCCTTAAAGAGCGGTTATCATTCGTACAACCCCAATTTCTAAACCTTAAACCCTGAACTTTGGTCCCCAATCCCTAAACACCAAAAACCAAACACCAAATCATGGAACATAAACATTTTAAACCTCGATCCCTGAAGGAATCTTGTTGTTCTTTAACACTCTTTTATTCCAGAACGGACATACAGCGCTCGACATTTGTCTTGCATTAGGGAAAGGCTTTCGCACATATGCTGTTGCCAAGAGCCTAAAGCTACTGCCAAAGGTCGATGGGAAAACAAGAACAGAGGAACCAGTTGATTGACAGTTTAGCCTTCAACTTTCAGTTTTCACAATTGTGGCTATGTTTGAACAACCAAGTGTTGCAGTTTGATCTGTATAAATAGTTTAATCATCAACAGCGTGAATGAAATTGTGATGCAAAGAAATGGTGTTGAAAGGCGAGGATTAAGTGAAAGTTGCGCATGTAATTGGTTTTCCGGTGTTACTTGTGCAACTGTGAGATCAGATAAAGATGTTCAAATGAAGAGGAGTGATGGGAACACTCGGTGATCATGATGATATAGACAGTCATGATTTCATGGTTGTAAGAAGCAAGAATACTTCTAGAGAATGTGATGCTTACAGAGATCTCGAAATGAGAAGTTGTCTCGACAAGTTGGCATCACATGCTTACAGAGAATACTTGTATCCAGTTTGTAACATGTTTTCCTATAGAAATGAGAACAAAGTTTTTAGTAGCTGCCTTTTGCTGTAACATATAATGCCTTCCACCCCCTTCTGCCCCTTCATTTGGTTAGCTCATCAAATTGGCCAGCATATGGAAGTGCAAAAGAATATACAAAAACTTGGTCATGAAATTCATTTTTTTCCCCTTTATTAATACAGTCGATCATGTTGGCAATTCTACGTAGCAGGGTGGCATTAAGCTTTATGAAGATCAAAATGATTTTGCCATGTTTGAAAGGTTTATTGAGAGACAATTGTGAAGTTTAGATTGTGTTTGATGCTGCTATGAAATTCCTCTAGCAGTAAAACAGACCAGAATTTGTCTCAAATGTTTGAAGTTATATGATGCATTGGTCCATCCTATTGGGATTTGGAGCTTCCTCTAAATGATCCGTAAACAGGCGGTCTTTGAATTTGAGAAACTTAAAGGGGAGGATAATCGTTTTATGACAAAATAGGAAGGGATAAGTCTTGTCATTTATCATGCATTTAAATGTATGATGGGGCACTGTTCAGGATCTAAATTGGCACTTATCCCCGTATGGTATAAGGTTCTTGATTATACAAGAGGTGATGGGCATATTTCTAGTACAATCGACTCCATTAACTTCAAAATCAAAGGTATGATCTTTGATGGGCATATTTCTAGCACTCCGTTAACTTCAAAATCAAAGGTGTGATCTTTGATGGGCATATTTCTAGCACAATTGACTCCATTTAACTTCAAAATCAAAGGTGCATATGAAGTTTCTTCCATCCATCCGTAATGAACAGTAAATGCATACTCATAACATTACCATAGGCATGAACAAAAAACCCTTAGTCTATGCCCTAATCTGATACCAGATCTACGCCTAGGTGACAAAACTTGGGAGGGGAACCCATATGGAACTACGTCCTTTCAGCAGCAGAAGCTACATGATGCACGCAGTCTTTGTGTACAAGAAAGTAGGTCACTATACATAGCACCTGAGCATGTAATTGGTGGTGGAGAATAACCAGTGTGGGGGTAACCCTTAGTTTGTATCCAAATTCAGAAAACTATGTATTTTCTGCATCGATTGTTTTATCATCGAGGGAGAATGCAAGAGTAGCATAAAGCATTGGGGCCATTTGCTAGAACAGCCTCCAGGTGATATCGATAGCGGAGAGCGAGGTCCCCGTTAGGTTAATGAGTGGTTAGTGGTATGATATGTAGGGGGCAGCACGAAATGGATTTGCTGCGCATTATTTCGTGCCAGGATAAGGGCAATTTCATTGATTTTCTGCACAGGATTAGTGGCCACTGTGAGCTTTGCTGAACTACTGTAACGCTACTTATTGGGCTGCTCACACTTCTTCCTCCATGGATCTTCCTGCTCTGATTTGGCTTCTAGTGGTGTCTCGGAGACCCTCGGATTTGGAATGATTCCACTAGAAAGCAGTATGCTTTTTGGAGGCGCTGATGGATTATCTGAATCTCAGTTCTCCTGCGATTTCTTACACATATGGAACAACAACAAACACAAGGTAACCATTGATGTACATGAATTTCGCTCTCCATATCTGCAAATGTAGCGTATTTGTGGGGATATATGCATGCACGCACGCATTTATGTTTGTATGGACTAATGTTTTCATGCGTACTCTCATGCATATGAATGTTTGTTAACATATTGCATGTTGAAGATTGGTTGGATATTATACAACACTGATCTTGAATAAGATGAAACTCACAATGCCAATTATTATGGGTTAAGAGATATGCATTGCAAAAACGGTCTAGAGGTGTGTATGTATGTCTAGTTATATGTATGGGTGCGTCGGTGTATATATTTTTGGTATATGTTTATGTATCTCTATATAGTTATAGATATATACAACATGCCCTATGATGTCTCTTGCTTCTTGGAATACATTCAAATTCAGCACAGCGAAGCAAGACATTTGATAAGGTTTTCCCTTGCATTCAGAAACAAACGGATTGAATCTCCATTGTGGATGGATAATGCAAATAGCCTGGATCCTGGGATAACAAGTCTTGGGTCGAAATACAAAGTATTTCAAGATACATGGTCTCGGGTCCTGGATGATGATAAACCCAAATCAGGTCATCGACAGAACATTATGAAAAATTTCGATAAAGCTGAGAGAAATATCATGGTAATCAATGGGCATAATTTTCTTCCAGATCATGCAAAAGGTGAGGATTTGGTAAACCAGACTTCTAGTCTTATTCTAGATTGTGAATCAGAAGGAGAAAAGGTCATGATAATTAGTAAGAATAATGATCTTCAAGACCATGGAAAAGATGGCGATAAAAAGGAAGGGGACAATCTTTCTCAAGAGCATGTCTTGGGTAAGGAGACAACCATGTTAACCGGTGGCATAAATTATTGTGGGGATCATAGTGAGATTGATGATACGGTGATTCCTGATTATGTTAACTGTGATGGTAGCAAGCATGAGGGTAATACGCCCATTGTAACTCATGGC
This sequence comes from Azolla pinnata, assembly GCA_037176905.1. Lineage (NCBI taxonomy): Eukaryota > Viridiplantae > Streptophyta > Polypodiopsida > Salviniales > Salviniaceae > Azolla > Azolla pinnata. The sequence continues at coordinate 62,153 of JBBBWG010011112.1, forward strand.
TGTAGCTCTCTTCAAGATCGTGGCAAGTGTGAGAATAAGCTCAACGGGGGTAATCGTCTTCAAGTTTCACAGAGAGAAGCGAATAATAAGAAGAATGTAACTCATGGGCTTAATCTTCCCCGAGGCCTTCACAGTTCTCTTATGAGTGCAATCAAGTCTTGCACAAAGAGGAAGGACCTGGAGGAGGCTAAAAAGTTACATTTAGAGGCTTTGCAGATGAAACTGTTCCCAGAAGATGTATATGTAAGCACTGCCATACTTACTATGTACACAAAATGCGGCGCTCTCGGAGAAGCTCAAAAAGTTTTTGACGAGCTCAGAGTCAAGGATGTGGTATCGTGGAGTGCACTCATCTGTGGATATGTTCAACATGGATTCAATGATAAAGCTTTGAAGTGCTTTCAGCAAATGCAGGATGAACATGTCTCCCCGAATGATGTTACTTTTATTTGCATCGTAAAAGCTTGTGGGAGGAGCGAAGATGTAGAAATGGGGCGAGAAATACACGAGCAGGCGAAGAAATTAGGGTTACTGGAAAAGAATACATCGCTTGCTACGGCATTTGTGGACATGTATGCAAAATGTGGCCTCCTTGGAAAGGCGAGAGAAGTATTTGAAGAGCTTCCGAGGCGTGATGTCATAGCATGGACTGCTCTCATCGCTGGATATGCCCAACGGGGCCTTGGCTCCGAATCCTTGAAATGTTTCGCGCGGATGAGAGATGAAGGAATCCGTCCGAATGCCATCACTTTCACGGCCATTTTGCAAGCTTGCGCGAGCTTGGGATACGTCGAGCTGGCCAAGGAGATACACGCGGAGGCAAAGAGGATGGGGTATCTAGCAAAAGAGCTTGCTCTAAGTACAACCTTAATGGGCGTATATTTTGAGAACGGCGTGGTCGGAAAGGTACGAGAAGTTTTCGATGACCTTATTGAACGAGACGTCGTAGCTTGGAATGCGCTCGTATCTGGGTATTCGCAGAATGGGCTCGGCCGTGAAGCTTTGGAGTGCTTCAGAAGAATGCTGGAAGAGGGCGTGTTACCGGATGCAATCACAGCCCCGCATGTATCTCAATGAGGCATTCTCGCAGTCGCTAGATTTGGATAAGGCTTGCTCTGTTGCCTACCTGTGCATGGCGAATATCTGCGCTTCCTTCGATCGAGCAGAGCATGATGAGCCTTCTGCTGTTGATCAGTAAGTAAAACAAAGAGAACCCAAGAGAGCCAAGTGAGCTGGTGGTCTGGGCTAGGTAGGTGTTTTTAGCCCCCTTTGAAGCAACACAGTTTGTATGCCTTTCAGAGACATACAAACTCTGTTGAAAAGCTAACATTTGAGTTTCACAATTGCATGGAAGGCAAGGCAGTAAGTAAGGTGCTGAAACCTCTACTCTCTTTGAGCTTGATGGAGCAAGCTGAGGTGTACAAAAAACCAAAGACAAACAAAACAAGCTCTGCTGCCAAGCCAACATTGGGCATCACAATTGCATGCTACTGTGGGAAGGCAAGAAGCAGGTACTGAAACCTCCACTCTCTGAGCTTGATGGGGCTGAGGGGTACAAAAAAAACCATCCATGTAATGTATCTTTCAGAGGCTAACTGCTAACAAGCTAACAGTTGGCATCACAAATGCATGGAAGGCAAAGCAGCAAGGTGCTGTAACCTCCTTTCTCTGAGCTTGATGGGGCTGACTGCAAACAAGCTAACATTTGGCATCACAAATGCATGGAAGGTAAAGCAGTAACGTGCTGAAACCTCTACTCTTTGAGCTTGATGATGCTGAGGGGTACAGAAAACCATGCGTCCATCTGTGTCTTTCAGAGGCAAACTGGTAACAAGATAAACCTTTAGCATCACCAAGCAAAGCAGTTAGGTACTGAAAACTCTACTCTTTGAGCTTGATGGAGCTGGGGGTCACAATGATATGTATATATACATATGCTTTCACATTTTATGTCAGGATTATGGTCTTTGAAATCGAGGTTCACCTGTTTACTAGTTGCTTGCTTCCATTGACAGGGTAAAGAAAGCCATGAAAACAAGACAGGGTCCCTCATTTAAGAGAGGGAAAAACAGAGTTAAACCTTGGCTGTAGTAGGGTAAGGAGACATTGGCCGTATCCAGTGGACATGGAATCTGCTATATATTCTTTCGATCAGTTAAGCTGCAACCAAAATCCAGTTCCCATGATGCAAAAATGTTAGTTTGCATAAATAATGTAACACTAAGCATTCACGATTTGGAATATAGATCTATTCGTCTAGAGCTGGCGGATTCATTACTATTGAACTCTTCCCATGATGCAAAAATGTTGGTTTGCATAATGTACACTAAGTTTCATGTTGGAATAGATCTATGTATCTGTCAATAGTTGGTGGAGCTGACGGTTGTATATATAAAGAACTCGAAGTATTGTACAGCGATGTTTTTTGTAGGTGCTCTGATCGTAGAACTATCAGGTCCATATCGAGAAGCTTCCAATCTTCGAAGCTTCGAGTAGGGAACTGATGTTAGTCTTTCAATTCAGTTTTACGAAGAATCAACCATGACAGGTATCAGAACATAGCTCTGCATCAGAGGACATGACCTGCATCAGAAACCTGCTGATGGGGTATATCAGGTTAGAAACCATATTGACAATGTTTGTTTAGCTCCCTAATTGCCTTCCTCCATCTCTATACGAGATGGAATGTTGGTGATGCAAATACACCGATCAGCAGATATGCTCTCCAAATCGCCTCAGCCAGAATGTGGTCACTTTCATTCATGGCCATGCTCGTGCTTCAATTCCAATGACAGACGAGAGAATGCTTGTACAAGTTCAATGGCAAGAGAGAGATGTATTAACAGCATACCGAGGTAAATGTGTCAAATCAATCTTCTCTTAGAGCCAGGTGACAGGTCTGCGTGTATATACATATAAAGCCCAAGACATGATGAAGTCAGTACCCCAGCTGTCGGTTGCAATATTCTGGTCCCATGAAGCAGAACCAAAACTGTGCTGATGCTTCATGTAACAGTCAAAAATGGAGGTGAGACTTACCATACCACCTGTGAAAATACATTTGTATGGAAAAAATCTGCAAGCACACACACTGCCTGCCCATTCAATTCATAGAAACATGTAAAGTTTTGTAAGAGGAGGCATCATGCAAATACAGATTAGGTGTTTTCGGAGAAACAAGAAAAAATGGCTCTAGTTCCCACCTTTTCTGAAGGAAATAAATCTCGATACTCAAAATCTCGATAAATGGACGTAAAAACGTTTTGCCCCTCTCAGCATTGCAGATTTTAGAGGCTCTTATATTGCAAAGCCAGCCCAAAGATTGATTGAACACAATAATGTAGATGTAACGACGGACAAACAGACGCATACCTGCAGATTCTTTTTAATGCATTTTGCTCGGAACTAAGCCCAAAGTTTGTTGTTAATCCTGAGATTAGAGTAGAGGGCTCAATGTTTAAAACAGCTACAGGCTGAAGCTTCTATAAATTCCAGTCCTATTGAGATATGAATTCTATCATCTCGGCTGCCTCTCATGGGCACAAAAAATTGACACTGTTTGAATCTGGCACCCTTATCTCGTTGAAAACCAGGTGTGCCACAAGATAATGGTTTCCATTCTGTGTTTGGGGCATTACAACAGGCATTTCCCGTGAAAATCGAGCCACTGAAGCTAGGCAGAACCACTCTATCATTTTCATAGGCTTTCCTTTTACCATTACAGCTCTCAGACTAGATAGAAGGCAGTAATTATCACTGCGAAACCCATTGTCCTGGTGAATCTAAATAAGTTGAATCTCCAGATTATGTGATGAGGTTTCTATTGTTAGCCCACTTGATTCACCTGCACATCACCAATTCGGCAAAGCCTATACTGAGTCAGTCTCTTGCTCGAAATAACAGAAAATTGCTGTCCAAATATAACACTGATTGGGCAAAATATATTCACAAGCCGTCATCATGGATCCTCTACAATATCGATGTATTTCTAAGTGTTGAGCTAAAGTCCAGTTCTACTTTATGGTCATTTCGTATGAGTTATTTCAAACCATTACCTCAAATCCACCCCTTTTTTCTTGCTGTTTGGAAAGCGGCTCAACAGCAGATTCTGTGATCATACAAGGAATTAAAAACTTCAGTTTCTGCAAAGACCTAACCTTCACAACCATGAGCAATAAGATACAAACATAGAGACCATGGGCTACTTATCTCTTCTCTCACCTTGTCTATAGACTGATATGTCCATCGAAGGAGTGTCAATAGCATCACTGGTACTAGCCCTATTCATACTTTTCTCTCCATCTCTGTCCTGAACAAACGATGGTGAACCATCCCTACTAGATTTTGATGGATGGCTATATGTCGTGGACCAAGATCTTCCACTTGAACCAGCAAGATCGATGATAGCTTCCAGCTAGCCATGCACAAAGAATCAGATCAGTAAGATTACAGAGACGAGATACGAAGAAAAGGTTTTCCTTTCCTTCCAAATCGATTGGACGTTACACCTAGGTTAAAAAATGAGGTGGCTAGTCTCTTATTTTCCACCATGATTCCTTTGGAGAATTCGTCGAACATGATTAGTTCCACATTACCAACTAACTTCCTACACCTAACACAATTGAACCTTGAAGTACCTTTTTCAAAGGCACGTCTTCAAAGACATGTGCTTGGCCTCCATAGAAGATGGTAAGCTGCTTGCTGGTTGGCGTTCTGGGAGCAATCAGCTGACTGCATAACAAAGAGACCGGTCATTCCCTGTACTGAGCTCCAACAAAGGAAGAAACACCGCAATTTCTTGCCATATATTCCTCAACCCAACCAAAAGCACCCAAAAGAGCAGGCTATATCTGCTACTTGAGCAGAATACGCATGGACTTTAGTCTACAAGAGAAAGAAAGAAAGAAAGAAAGAACGAGATGGGCAGAGGAACCAACCTGGAGTCATATGGAGAGCTGGAAAGTGGAGCTTGAGACATGGACTTTGAGCGAGCCAAATGTGGAGTAATCTGAAGAGGAGGAGGAGGAGGAGGAGGAGCAGGAGCAGGAGCAGGAGCAGGAGCAGGAGGAGGAGTATATGCATTGCTAACATTGAGGTGAGAAGGCAGCGCCATTGTTCCTGTCCTCGATCCTTCATCAGAGGGAATACACAGCGATGATGGAGGTGGATGAGGAGGGAGTGGCAGGGACGGAGAAGGAAGAGCAACAACTGCTTCTCTCCCGCTTCCATTTCCATTACAAGCTCCCTGCATCATCGTCAGATCCTCTCTGCTGGTTGCAATGGTGCTACAAGAGTTCCCTTGCCTTCCCATCCTCTCGTTGCCGATCTGTACTGTGAATCCTGGCTCGTGCACCATCGCCATGCTCGGCCTTTTGCCGCTGCTATGCTTGCTGTTGTGGAAGACCTGCGGATTCTGACCATCAGACGCTTGCGACGGAGGTCTCATCCCTGAGGCCAGCGTCCCTGATCTCATGGATTCCTCGTGTTTCATCACCAGCTTCGGCAGATTCTGCACGTAATTCTTCTCATTCTGATTCTGCACATAATCTCTTTCGCTCGGCCTCTGCGCATACTCCCTCTCGCTTTGTTTCTGCGCGTAAATCCTCCCGTTCTCCATCTGCACATACTCCCTTTCGCTCTGCTTCTGCAGATACTCTCTCTCGACCTGCTTCTGCAGACAATCTCTTTCAATCTGTTTCTGCGCAGAGTCTCTCGCCGTGCCGCCGATCGAATCTTTCCTCTTCCTCCCTTCGCGAAAACATTTCAGCCAAGCAACGGGATTGATCAGAGAGAGAAGGAAAGGCGACACATTTACTGCAGAAAGAAAACAACACACGCAGCATACGCATACAATCATCGCTCGCGCAGGTTAACATCAAAATCCATGGCGTTTCGATGGATTAGGGCAAGTGAAGCTTCTTCCTTCTTCTTCTTTCTTCTTCTTTCTTCTCTTCCCATGCAACCCTAAATCTTGATCCGTAAGAGGAGGTTTACCTCTGTGGCCGGAACATATGCCGAGGAAATCATGGAACACAGGTTTCTGCTGAGCTTGATTTTGCTTCTCCTCCGCTCCCGCCATGGAAACCGTCATGACCGAGGCATCCATCCCGTCTTCATCCGGCGGCTAGGCTCGCTCAGCCTTCACGTGCAGGAGGTCGGCAAAACAACATCATCCATGGCGAGGGACGGACGGAGGCGACGGCGATGGCCTGTGAATCGAGGCGGGATGAATGGGGAGGGAGGTTTTGGCAAGAGCCGAGGAGGAAGGAGAAGAAGAAGAAGAAGAAGAAGAAGAGCAGGGATTTGCAGGCGCGTTTGAGGAGCGAGAATGCAGGTCCGGTTTCCTTTTTCCCCCCTGCGGCGGTGCACAGCAGCAACGGCAAGCGGGAAGGGAATTCGAATTCGAAGCTGCTGCTGTTGCTGTTGCAGTTGCAGTTGCTGTTGCAGTTGCAGTTGCTGTTGCAGTTGCTGTTGCTGTTGCTGCTTGTTGCTGTTGCTGTTGCTGCTTGTTGCTGTTGCTGTTGCTGCTTGTTGCTGTTGCTGTTGCTGCTTGTTGCTGTTTTGTTGCTGCGCGCAGAGAAGCAGAAGCAGAAGGTCTCGACAAGAAGAAGGAAGAAGAGGAAGAGGAGGAAGGTCCTGCAGGGCTTCTGAGAAGGGAAAAAGGAAGAATGGAAGAAGGCGATGGCGATGGCGATGGCGATGGCGATGGCGATGAATCAGAGAAGAAGAAGAAGAAAGAAGAAGAAGAAGAAGAAGAAGAAGACGATGAAGAAGAAGAAGAAGAAATGAAGAAGAAGAAGAAGAAGAAGAAGACGTCCGACGTGGCATTCCACTGCCACGTGTACAACGGCACAGTGCGACACGTGCGAGGCCCCGCCGTCGCCCAGCCTGGGCCGTCGGATGCAGCCGGCCAAGGGGCGCCGTCGGATCCCCGGCGCCCACCCAGGGCGGAGAAAAATATAAAAAAAAGGCATTTATTTAATAATTAATCGATCAATCAATTAATCATTAATTTTAATTATATTATTGTTATTGTTGCTATTAAAATTTGGGTTTAGGTTTAGGGTTTAGGGTTTAGGGTTTAGGGTTTAGGGTTTAGGGTTTAGGGTTTAGTATTGTTATTGTTACTATTAAAATTTGCTTCTTTAACGCCTGCTAAAAAAAGCTACATTCGAATTGCTAATCAAAATTGCCTTCGATCTTGAAACAAACCGTTCCCACTCTGACTGCTTTGGATTATTAGCCTCGCATCGATTCATTTGCGAGCTCCGCTTACATCGAAAAATTAGTTAACCGATTCGCACCCACTTAGTCGATTCGCACCAGGGAAATTCCCGGCTCTTTTTTTGTTGATCAGATGTTGTAACGGGAACCGATCAAGGTCGATTAGCGGGGGCGGGGGAACGATCAGGAATAGCATCGAGTGATGCTATGCTAACAGGCTTAATTGGGTGTAAATTTTCCAGTGGAAGACGCAGAGAGGTGTTAATTCTGCAATTTCTAACTTTAGTAAGTGTCAAACAATAGATTATATATAGTTTTGTTACGCTTAACTGTCCCTAATAATATAATAATCATAATAATAATAATAATAATCATAATAATAATAATCATAATCATAATCATAATCATAATCATAATAATCACAATAATCATAATAATCATAATAATCATAATGATCATAATCATAATCATAATTTGGTTAGGCTTAATTTTGTTACGCAAATACTACAACAATGTGTTTGATAAATGTTTGTTTTTCGAATAAAAACAAAAAAAAGGAGGAAATAGAAATAAAAAAACAAAAATAAAAGACACAAAACCCGAAACACGGCTGCGAAGATCAACCCCGAATTTCGTACCCACGCCTTTGTTTTTTCTTTCTTTTTTTCTTTTTTTTTCCTTTTCATTTTCAAATCCGGTTTTTCGATTTCCCCTTTCTTTATATAAAAAAAAAAGGAGAATTACCCAACAAAATTGAAAAAAAAACGCCTAGCCAAAATTATAAATTACATTTTTAACGCCTACTTAGACATTACAAATCACAAATTAACGCCTAATCTTATCTCCCACTAAAATAAATCAACACCCAATTAAATCCCGCTTGTATTGATCTTATTCCTAATCGCTTCCCACTGATTGTTCCCAATCGATTCCGTTACAACATTCCTAATTAATTGATTAACACATTGATTTGGTTTTACATCAAGTGATTGAGCCTTACTCAATGATCTAATCAAGTGATTGACTTGGTGTTAATCAATTGATTTTAATCAAGCGATTAAGCCTTAATCAATCATCTAGTTTTTTATAGGCGTTAAAATGTAGTTTATCATTTGGTTAGGCGTTTTTTTTCTTGGCTAATTTCCCTTTATATAATATTTATTCGATCCTTTTTTTCTGTTGCCGAATTTCCTGCCTTTTTCCTAATTTCCTTTTTTGTATTTCATTTGTTTTTCCGAGCATTTCATTCTTTTGACACACTTCTTTTTTTTTTAATTCTTTTGGGTTTTTTTGAACATTCGGGTTTTTCGAAAAATCCGTACCTTTTATTTTATTTCCGTGCTGTCTTTTTTGTCGTCTTGTTCCTCGAAACTAACACAAAATAACACAAAATAACAAAAAAAAAGGGGAAATTATAAATAATTAAAAAAAAAGCCTAACAAGTTTCTAAATTACATTTTAGTGTCCACCAAAACTAGAAATTACAAATCTAACGCCTCTTCCAAAGAATTAACTCTCAATTTCTTGATTAACAATACCAAATCAGTGAATTGTGAGTTCAATTAACATCAAATCAATCAATTAATTAACGCTCATCGTTTAGTTATCTTTTCATTTGTCATTCGTTATAAAATATCACGAGAGTGGTTTACATTGGCCCCCAAATATGAGGCTAAATTATACATTGGCTTTCTTTTTCCTAATTATCTCCAAAAGCGTTTTTGTTTTTCCTCAAACAAAAGAAAAGACAGACGACCGCAAAAGAGAGCTCGCAATCATTTTTCATTTTTCTCATTTGTTTTCCTTCTTTGTTTTTTCTGCCTCTTTTATTTTTGGAGGGAAAACGGCTCCCTTTTTTTCTTTCTTTTCCTTTTTTGTTTTCCGTTTTCCGTTTTTTGTTTTTTGTTTTTTCCCGGGGGAAAAGAAGAAAAAACGCGAAACCAAAGTCTCGTTTTCCCGCCACGCCACGTGGCAGCATCCGGGCCGTCCACGTGCTGGAAAGGGACGGCCGAGGAATTAAAACAGATTTAGAAGGGAAAAAAAGGCCGAAAAAACAAAACAAAATCCAAAAAATGAAAATAAATAGACAAATTAAAAAAAAAAACGAGGCGGCAAATAAAAGAAACGGTAGCTCATTATTTATTTATTCTGTACATCTATTTTTGCAATGTACGTATTTCTCAGTTTTTTTATACTTTTTTTTTTTGTCTATTCCGTTTTACTTTGATTTTCGCTTATTCTAATTTATTAATGCATTTTCTCCCTTTGTTTTTCTCGGCTAAAAATCTTTTTATTTAATTGATTTTCTCGGTTTTTTCTATTCGATTTCTCATTTTAATATATCGTCAATTGGGCCCAGATTTTAATTTACGCCCGTTTAATAATAATAATAATAATAATAATAATAATAATACTACTACTAATAATAATAATAATAATAATAATAATAATAAAAGGAGTTCATATTTTTGAGGGTTTGTTTTGTTTGACTCTTTTGTTCTCCCGTTTTTTTCCTCATATTTTGTTTTCTTACTTTTTTTCCTTCTTTTCGTTTTTTCAAAAACTTTTCAGCGTTTTTGAATCGATAAAAGAACAGCAACAACAACAACAACAACAACAAAACAAAAGTGGGAGAAAGAGAAACGATTCAAATGAAACAAAAAACAAAGGAACAAAATAGTCAACAAAATCGTGGGATATTTTGAATTCCGCCCCCAAAAAAAGAGAGATAGAGATATACGAAATTTAAATTTCCACAAAAGAAATGCAACAGACAGCAACAAAACCAAGGGTTTAGGGTTTAGGGTTTAGGGTTTAGGGTTTTGTAGGGTGTAGGGGGTTCATTCATCATAGGGCTAAAAGGCCTTGTAGGGTTCTGGAATATAGAATTTAGGGGTTTATAAGGGTTTTAGGGTTTAGGGTTTATAAGGGTTTGTAGGGGGCAGGGGGGTTCATTCATCATAGGGTTAAAAGGTATAGGAGTTTGGCATTCTAGAGTTTAGGGTTTATAAGGGTTTTAGGGTTTTGGTGTCTAGGGTTTGCAGGGTGTATGGGCTTTCACAGCAGTAAAGACATATGGTTTAGGGTTTACGTGTTTAGGGTTTACGGTTTACTGGTTTAGGGTTTAGGCTTTCTGGTTTACGGGTTTAGGGTTTAGGGTTTAGGGTTTATGGGTTTAGGGTTTATGGTTTATGGGTTTAGGGTTTATGGGTTTAGGGTTTAGGGTTTATGGGTTTAGGGTTTAAGCTGAATAGAGCTTCGCCACCATCATTGTTATCACCACCACTGTCATCATCATCATCACCACCACTGTCACCATCATCATCATCACCACCACCACCGTCATCATCATCACCACCACTGTCATCTTCATCACCATCACCACCACCCTCATCATCATCATCACCACCACCGTCATCTTCATCACCATCACCACCACCCTCATCATCATCATCACCACCACCATCATCATCATGTCATGCCATATGCGTGGTGGGGGCGATGCATGCAAACATGCATACATGCATACATACACACACATGATGATTAGTTGTAACTTGTAAGTCGTAATGGACACACATCATGAATGACATGACATGACATGACATGCCTTGACACGAGAGTCAACAAGATTCTTCTTCTTCTTTCGTAGGATCAACGGCTCCGATCGGCCGACGCGGGCGGCCATCGAATCATACACGTCGAAACGACGGCAAAAGGCTCTGGTGTTTTGTGATTCATGCAACCCTTGCTTCCGAAAGCTCTCTTTAGATGCAATTGCATGCATGCATGATTGTATGATGGTATGTATGCATGCGTGATTGAATGTATGCATGCGTAATCACATGATTGCATGGTTGTATATTGTATGTGTTTATGTAGATAGCATATATGCATACATGCATGCATGCATGTATGCAATCGACCGAAGCTTCGATTTTCATTCACACAATTCGTGCGCTATCCGAGTTTCTTGCGGGCAATCTTTCGGATGCAGAACAAAACGCCCCCACTCTCATGGTGTGAATCGCTTAAATCCCTTGATCCAGGTTCGAGTCCTTCCTCGCCTACACAAGCCTTGATCGAGAACCGAAAGATTTAATAACAATAATAATAGTAATGAAATGCATCATGGGGCTTATTGGTTCATTCGAGTTCCATTTGTCACATCGAAGTGCCTCAGCCCGACGAGACCTTGCGAAACCCTAAACCCTAAACAAAATCCCCTTCATGGGGAAGTCATGGAAGATAGAGATAGAGATAGAAATAGCAAGCCACATTTGTGGGTTTAGGAATTAGGGTTTAGGAGTTAGGGTTTAGGAGTTAGGGTTTCCCTACTAGTCCTGACTCCTAGTTGCAAGCTACCACACATGAAGTACCGTCCACCGGCTATGTATGTCCTAAACCCTAAACCCTAAACCCTAAACCCTAAAACCCTTGTACATCGGACTTGGGCCATTGATCCAAACCACCACCACCAGCATCCCCACCACTCCCAAAGCACGACCGACATTCACACGAGGAAGATCTCGGACTTGCGATCCTCTTCGTCTTTTCCGCTTTCAGATCGACTAATACCCAGTACTAGTCACATATTGGAAAGCATCGTCTGTGTGAATCGGAGAAGGAAGGGCCGATTTGTGTGTGTGTTCTAACTTCTTTCATATCGCTTGATGCCAAGCCTCGGATTCGGCCGAGAATTCCCCGCTTCGGAAACGGGCCCGATGATCATTCTCTCTCCGGCTTCGCTCGCATGCATCATCGTTGGATTCCAACGGGGAATGGGAATTTCCGAGGAAGGAATTTCCATCCCCGAGACCCCACCAAAGGACATGATTCGAGCGCATGCGATAAGCTCGACAGAGAATCGGACTTTTCTTCTTCTAGGGAATGCATGCACACTTCTCATCATCATCATCATCATCATCACCATCATCATCATCATCCTCATCTTCTTCTTCATCATCATCATCAGCATCCTCATCTTCTTCACCACCATCATCATCCTCCTCATCATCTTCATCTTCTTCTGCTTCTTCAGCTGACAACCTATGTTGGTACATTCATTGAACAGGAACAAACAGAGAAAGAGAGCGAGAGAGAGAGCGGGAATCGGAAGACGCACATCCGAATCCGTGAAAACCATCTTACTCATTGATCTGCGCGTGTTTGAGAACGCCTCGATTCGTCGTCCTCTCGAGTCTTTTTGGTTCTGGGCCCAATGTTTGTTCTTCATCCCCAAAGACTCCTCGAAAACCTGACTCTCCGATTTCCTAGCCCAAGGAGACCGACCGACCAAACGAAACAAAGCAAGAAACGAAACAAAACAGACAGATGTCTCAAGTCGCGTCTCGAAGAACCAAATTCAACACAAGAAACAAAAATCAGACATGGATATGGAGCCCAAGTTGTATCAAGTCTAAACCTGTGTTTTCTTTGCACGGCTTGCGGAAGCTTTCGATTTCCTTTTTTTCCACCAGCTTCTCGAAGCGCTTCCGTTGAGAGCGATAGGTAAGGAGCCTCTGAAAACCAACGGTTTTGCTTACCAGTCAAGTCTTTTATGGGCTTTAGGAAAGATCAGAAAAGACTCGAATACATTTTTCTTACCAGTCTGTCTTCACGGTCAGCATCCAATCAAAGAAGCAGAGGGTCAAAAGACCTTATGCTCCCTCTCATCTTGGGTTTATGTAGTGTGACCATCAAAACAAACATAATGCCTGAATCATCTTCATTCAGAAACTTACCTGATCTACATACTTGGTTTGAGCTGAGTTTGTTCAGTGCGCAAAACCTGTCAGCTCTCAAACTGCAAAGAACATGACAAGTTTCAAGACAAATGATGTAATAGCTTATAGTTTGTATGGAACAGGAAATCATTCGAAGGACCTGATCTGCACAATCAGTCTGGAATGATTCATAAAGAAAACGTGGCATTTCATTTTGGTACGTGAACCACTAGCGATCGGTTACTGACCAAAATACAGTTCCAAATTCAATTGAAGATGCCAAACATTTGGCAAATATTTTGCCTTCTATGACAGCAGATTTGCTGTCAGTAGCTCCCAACAACAATGCTCACATACTCGAGGATGCTACTTTCCTGTCAAAGGCATAACAACCCACTTGTGATTCCATCTCAGAGATCCTCAACAAGTCCTTTCCAATGATCCTTCATTTGCAATTTTGTCTCTTACATCCTCAAACTATAAACACATCAACGTACATATTTCACCAATCAAAACGTTTGACAGCAAAAAACATACCATCCACGTTAACATTGTCTGGTTGTTTTTGAGTAAACTTTCTCGATTCTGCTAAGCATATGATGAACAGCAATTAAACACGTCGAATAGAGTTTTGTTTATAACCGTTCTCTCCAATGTTGACTTTTTATTGTTAGCGCATTCATCGGCCAATTTAATGGGCAGTTATCATAAATTATAACTGACCCACCAATTGCCGTCTCTTCTGTTTCAAAGGCAACTATCTCATAATTGCTTTATCTGGTCTCTCTGAAGGCGGCACATTTTTTGCTTCATCTACTGCTCAGCGATAGAATAGCAGCTTTTAAAGTAATATTGTGATTGGACTATGACCATTGCCATGAGCTAGGTATATCCAATCATATGAAATTCAGCTCATGGTAATGAATCAAATCATTGTATAAAGAAATACATGCTCCTGATGTTTTTGTGTGCAGAGCAACTAGATTTTGCCATATATGGGTATTACATACAGTACAAGGATATATCAACAATTAATGCTGACAAGAATCGTCTCTTATGCTCCTGGGAGGAGCTGAAGGTGTACCTGTGATGCTGCTATATACGTCACAACTCCTGCTACATATCCTGCAAAAGCAAAGCCACTTACCTGCCAAAGACAGACATATACATCAGCATTAATATATACGGCCTTCATACATGCATACAAGGGCTTTATAACTGTATCTCTGAGCATCCACAATACTAGGTTCTCCATATGTCAGAGAAAGCCGTGAAACACAATCATTGAGGATTCATAATTGCCTCCGTCCAGTGTAGAAAAACTAGCTTGCTTGACACTGATGAATTGTTCGCAGATATGCTGTAATGGTAGTGAGAAATTTTAAATCATTGAACCTCAATAACGTAGCAGTTAGTATTTTGAACCGGAGGGACATGCTAGCACTAAAAATCCTAGTCTACATGTCAGGAAAACCTAATGTTTAGTTGGTGGTGAAAATCATTGACCAGTCAACATTCAATGCTTTGCTGTGAGGACAGTGGAAGATATCAATTGCATCATTCATGGTATTTCAGAACAACGGAGTATGAAATATCTCAAGCTTTTTCTAGTTAGAGCCCTCTAGAAAGGTATACGTTAACACCTTTCCAAGAGCCCTGAAAGAGATCTTTACATCTTACACTGTTTTCTTGTCTCGCAAACCAAACTGACAGAGCCATGTTACACATACACAAGTTTATTTGCACTGACCGATCTCCAACATGGAGAGAGATTTGAAACAAGGAAACACCTTAGATGGCAGAAGATCTCCAATATGGGCCAATGCAACATGGAGAGATTTGAAACAAGGGAAGCAACCCTCAATGACATAGTGGTAAGACCAAAATAAAGACAGATGGGGCACAAGGTGGAAAAATTGCTATCGCTCAACCTATTTTAGCCCCTTTGCCGAGACAGGAGTGTTCCTGTTCTATGACTTCTAGTATGAGATGACGTGATGGAGGTAAAGCGACTAGTTACGGTTCTCTGCTAATGTCCTTATGTGGCTGTGTTGTCTAATAGCTTCTACTTGTGTTCTAAAGTTTTAGCAGAAACAATCCCAAGCACCGTCAGTCTTCATATTCAATGGTCTCCGTAGATACATAATGTATGCAAGCATGTAGATAGATGTCTTCTGGTTCCCCTAAAGAGTCTGGTATTAGCATATTCCGTTTGGTTACCCCATCTAAGCATGCATACAACCACCGAATCTCTCTATGTAATCTGATATTCTATTTCTACAGAGAATGGAGAGAGTAGGTGGGTGATAGTGGACACCCTTGTTTTAGTCCGTTCATGCAAGCAATGACATCAGACAACCTATCTGAACAATGGATCATAATGCATGCATTCCCCACTGCATATTTGTATGGGCTTCTAATGATATCAATAGAAGGTGAGAGAAAAACCTGTCCCTGACATACTAGCCCTGTCACAATTTTTATCATCTAATCAAGGCTATCCTCACTCTAACACAAGAGCCCTTCCCTCTTCTACCTTGAGAGGATATTGCTCTTTAAGTCGAGTCTTATGAACCTCCAAAGACACAGTAAGGAAGTGTTAAATAATTTGTTCATCTCAAATGCCTCACGAAGTTTATTATGTTAATCTAGTTTATTTCAAATGCTCAAAATGTATATTATATTATGTCATAATTGCCCCAAAAGTGACTAATAGATATAAAGGTGATTAAATTTTCATACCTTCTTCATATACCAAAAGAAATCAGCTCTTTCCATGCCCATAAATGCAACTCCAGCCGCAGACCCAATGATTAGAATGGAACCGCCAGTACCAGCACAATAGGCTATCAGTTGCCAGAGTTTAGAATCCATAGGCCAATCAGACAGGTTATACATCCCCATCGATGCTGCCACAAGAGGAACATTGTCGATAACTGCAGAAGCAAGACCAATGGCACTTGCAATTAACTCTACACTTGGGATGTGTGTATCCAGATAGTTAGCTAGTTCTTGAAGAACACCGCCAGCCTGTAAACTGATCGAAAGAACTTCATTTTCAGGATGCCTCAATAAATGCAGTGAAACAATTTGGTAAATGATGCTGTCTGAGAAACGAACCTTCCCACTGAAAGGAGGATTCCAAGGAAAAACAAAACACCCTGTGTATCTATCCGAGAAAGAGCTTGGGGTACTTTGAGTTTTTGTCTCTCAGAGTCACCATAATGGATTGCATCTGTTAGTATCCAAAGAACACCAAGCCCAAGCAGCATTCCAAGGTACGGAGGAAGACCAGTTAAAGCTTTGAAAACTGGGACAAACAGCAATGCCCCAATCCCAACACCCAAGACCAGCTTGCCCCTGGGTGCCATTTGCTCTGAAGATAACATGGGCTTCAGTTCTTTCCCATTCACCTCACTGCAACAGTTGTCAAGAATATGAAAAATGAAAGGGAAAAACTCCAAGAAACCCTACAATACCCCTGAGGTTTTCTTTGATGTTTTTGTTATTTACTTTAAAACAAATGGACCATATAACTAAGAAATTTCAAATTTACATATAATAATAATTGCTTGAGGGAATCGAACAAGGAGATTAACTTGGAAGCATTCAGGGATATAAAGAAAAATCGGGGCTGTTTCACACATTTTTCTAGATGAAAGTCTCTGGCACTTCATATGCCATAAACAAGCCACTTGCCTGCTAAAGGAAAATAAAGCCAATGGAACAATCAACGAAACAGCTGATGGTAAAAACAAGTCCTGCCATACATAAAATAATGTATGAGAATAATAGTTCCTTTTAATATTTAAGTTATCACTGCCATACTATGTACGGGATTGACACCTGGATAGTTCTGACTGTGGAGACTTGCCCATGAATCCACAACATTGTAGTTGTTACGTCTCCTATAGGGGTCCAAGCACCACCAGCATTTGCTGCAATAACTATCACTGCTCCAAACAATCTATACATGACATGTTTTTACTATTAGAATACTTGTTCACTTTCCAATAAATACTGAGTCATGATTTTCTGAAAGAAATGAAATGGCAGTACCACTGGGATATATACATGGAAAACATACTACCAAGGGACTACATTGAATCATTACTCCCTATCATACATGATACAAGTGAAAAGTAACATTAACATCTTTTAAGCAGCCAAAATGACCTATAAAACCAAACAGAATACATCTTCAGAAAATAAGCATAGCATCACGCAAGCTCTGAAAGAGGCTAGATATTTAAGAACACATGGCCCTGTGCTTAGATTGACTAAAGATTTTTGCCTTGGAAAAATCTCCAGCATAAACTGTTCCAAAACAGAAAGAAATTCGAAACTAGGTAGGCACTTTCCAATCATTCGATCAATGCTAGACCCCTATGATTAGCCATAGAAAAAGTCCCACTCGCATATTCCAATACAACTATGTGAGCACGAAGGCAAAAGATACAGTCAAACAAATTAGTAAAAACCTTCTCAATTCTCGGTCAGGAACAAGTTTGCGAAGAAGTGACACCATCACAATTGTTGATGTCAGATTGTCGAGAATGGAGCTTAAAAAGAAGGTCACAATCCCGATCTGCAGAAGACTCTTTCTTATTAAATGCATGTTTGAATGCCATTCAGATGAAAATAGATATTTGAATCTTTTGATTGCAGTGGGAGATTGATATACGTAAGCAGAAACCTATCTTTCCTTCGATCATCATGATGTATTTCCCAATTATCAAAGCTATAAGAGGTATCAGGTGGATGGCATTACAAAAGAAGATACAAGCTGATTCTAGATTTCAAATATAAACAGTACCCTACATTTTCAAGATATGCATGGCAAGTTTACAGATTTCTTGGCATTTACTGGAAGTCTTCATAATACACATGGTGATCAAAATAATGCAACAAAGATGCAGGTTTGAGATCTAATCATGTGTAATTTATGCCACCACATATGAGATTCTTTTGCAAAGCCAATAACAGTGTACCATGCGTTTTTAAACGTCATTCAAGGCGTAGATCTCTCCATTTTTAAGATCCTTAAATTTCATTAAAACATTATCCACATCTGTAGAAGATCATGGTTTCACATGTTTATATTTCTCCAATTTTTACCACAAGAATGTTATTTCATGCATTGGACAGGATCCTAAAAGTATGCACGGAAATAGATGTAGCATTTGATAGCATACCACCCATAAGAGAGTTCGAGGTTTTCGACTAGTAATTGAGTTGGTAATGAGCTTAAAGCCTTGGTGTGCATCAACAATCTCTACAATTGTCATAGCACCTAGCAAGAAGAAAACAATCTCACTCACTTCTGCAGATGATTCTGTAAGCTGAGCAATAGTCTCATCAGGACTCGTTGCCTGCACAAGTAAACCATGTATTAAATTCTTCTCTCATGGGCCATGTCAGCTCCATGTGCACATAATGCAATCTCTGCGAAATTTTAAGCGTTTTCTTTATTAGAAAGCACTCTTCTGACATTGTACCTATCATGTCGTATAATACATAAAAGTAAGAGAAGGTGACAGACAATACCCCAACACTACGAATGACCCACAAAGTTACAGCCATTAAAAGCCCAACTCCGCTCTTATTGAATGCAAGAGATTCCTCAAAAATAACTCCCGCATAACCTAATATGAAGACTATTATCATAGCCAGGTCCTGCATTAAGAAAAAGGGATCAGAGTTTTGCAAGAAAGAATGTGTACTAAACCAATGCAAGATGCAATCAGGAACCTGGTTCTCTGCCACCCACGAATGGTTGATTATTGCAGCTCCAGCAAGAACACCCGCACTTATAGCAATAAATTTCAGCAAATCTGTTTTGGGCTTATAGTTCGATTCATAATCAAGTGAACTCATCTCATCCACAGAGCATAATGGATCGCAGATATCTGATGAAGTAAGACCCTGCCAGAAATAATCCTTTATCGAACTAAACAATATTCTGTATAAAGCATTATTCATTCTAAATAGAATCTTGCACTGGTTCATGCATGACTCACATTGACAAAAGTCTCAGGTCCAATTTACTAATTAATACTTATCCCTAAAGCAGTTACCAAATCATTAAGGTTATTGAGTAACTTATTGAGTAAAAATTTAATCTTGGGGCTAAATAGAGGTACTAGATATATTTATCACATGCCTCAGAATTTGAAACGCTGGAGGACCAATAATGGATTTTATATCTTTGACCACGAAATTAATCTCTCTCCCTCCCTCCCTCCCTCCCTATTGAGCAACCAAAATATCTACATGTTTTACTGCCATGTGAATTGAGGGATTTCATAGCTCAGCACTGAATTTCATCTAACTGACTGATCACATGCATGCATATTTATTGCTACTTCTGAAATCCAAACATGCAATTTATGGAAAGATCCTAGACACTATTTTGAAACATGCATAAGAAAAGGAGTGATTTCTCATTGAAATCATCAATGCATGCATTAGAATCAAACATACAAAAAGGAGTAATATGAATAAAATCTCCCAAAATTAGTAGGAAAACAATTAATCGGGTGATGTTCCAGGCCATTTCAAAGGATTTCGTTTAGTGAAAGGACTTCAAATTTTCCGTTTTGAAAGGAAATGATGTAATTCTTCTAGCTAGATATGGTTCAGCACTCGCACTGAAATCAATTATGCTTAAACAGGATGGCAATAGAATGGCATATGATGTCACTAAAAGAAGAAATGATGCTCCTTAACAGAAGGGCTTCCAGTAGCAGGTTTTGAAAATGGAAGAGACTGATTCTGCCTTGGAACACACAAATTATTCACTTCTACCGAAAGGATCAGACCAGCCAAAGCTTCGAATCTAAGAAAAACTTTTGGCCTCAGGAAAGCAGAATTTTACATTTATTCGGAGGACTGAATATCACAGAACCTGCAGCTCACACGAAGCTGTTGTGATCCATTTATGAATAGAGTTTTTTCTTTGTGCATGTCGTGGTTTTTTTTCTCTCGCAGGCCACCATCGACAAAAGTTCCATAGTTTCCTCTTCTTGCTTCTTGCTTCTTTCGATTGAATAAGGAATTGAGCTTCAACGCAATCGAACGGATTGCAAAAATGCAATTTTTTGTAATCACATTAAATACAGAACAAAAATTGCAAATTACAATGACTTTACATAGGACACAGAGAGAAAGAGAGAGAGAGGTGTGGTGGGGAGAGACGGTGAGAACTAACCTCAGAAGCATCAGATAAAGGAGGATCGCCTTTCTCTGTTGAAGAAGAAGCTCGAACGATAAGAGGATGGAAGAAGAAACGGGAGCTTGAAGAAGAAGACGAAGAAGATGATGACGATGACGGAGCGTTGCCAGGGCGGAGAAACGGAGAGTTCTTCGACCGTGCGGGGATTCCTCGCCATCTTCTCCTCCCACCACTGCCAGCGAGGACCGAATGAGGTCGAGAGGAGAAGGAAGACGAGACAAGGAGGCGAGGAGGAGACGGATCGCAAACATCTCTGCGGCAGGCACCACCACTACTCCGAGCAGAGGAGGAGGAAGGCGATGGCGAAGGCGAAGGCGATGGCGAAGGCGAAGGCGATGGCGATGGAAGCTTGGACATGTGGTGCAGAAAGGGTTGCGTCATCGCCATCGCCGCGACTCTGTGCGAGCTCTTCGCTCGCTCGCGATTCCTTTTCTGTTCAGACAAAAGAACAAGAGAACAAATGGCTCTCAGAATATATATATACGTATGTATGTATGTATGTACGTATACGTATATGTATTCTATACGTATAAACTACGTATGTATTTGTGCATGTATGCATGTCTGTTTGTATTGTTATTAGTGGTCCACCGTGGATGAACTTCGAAAGAGGAAAGAGAACTGGCAGAAGAGAACTTAAGAAAATTGGAGGCGAGAGAGAGATCGGTTGATGCTAACCTGGCTTTTAATCGATGCCCCGTAACTCGGGCGATGAATGCCGGATTTGCTCTATACATACATATATATATATATATATAGATATATACATATGTAAGAATCGGTTCAATCAAGAGAGATTTGGCATGGAAAGCACCGGATGTGTGGGATCTGCTTGGCTCGATAAGAGGAGAGAAGAGAGAGAGAGAGAGAGAGAGAGAGAGATGCATGTATGTATATAGTCATGATGCAGATGCTGGTTTGCTGGATCCAACAGAATCACCAGTTTTGCCAGTTCCTTTTATGTGCCAAAAGATTAGTCGAGAAAAACGGAGATCCGTTGTATATATTCCATTGTGTATACCACGGTATTAAGGTTGCGTTCGGAGCGAGATACAGCTCGATGTACGGGCTCCCAAAGAGTATGGAGCCCAGAAGGGATAGCTTTACGGTTTAGCGGCACATGGTCTGACACCCGGTCGCTTCAGTGCGCCCGTGCTGCGTTCAGGGTGTTGTGATTAAAGAAGAAGAGGCGAAGCGCCGAGCTGGAGCAACGCGAAGACAGAGCCGCGAGATTCCGTCGAGTCCCACCATGTCCACGATGCCTCGCGCCGCCGATCGCCAAAGATAGCTGGAGCAGCTTCTCGTCTAACCGATGTCTTGCCGCGGTAGCTGTGGAGCTATCTTTAGAGGGTTCGGACGCTTGCCCCACCGTACTCGTGCATTCCTGCACTGACATTCCAGAGAGAGGGAGAGAGAGGGAGAGAGAGGGAGAGAGAATCGTCGACAGAAACTAGCCGATGATTAGTCGCGGTTTGCCGAATCCGGAAGCGATCTGACCTCCGCGTATCGAACACAGATCTACAGATTATCGCACCGACGATCTCTCGGCGATCTGATTGCTCCAGCGGCCAGCGGCCAGCTGACATCAAGCTCGGCATGCATGCAAGCGAATCGATCGAAACCGAGCAACTACTGATCGATTCCCCTGGAGGAACTAGAAGCGACGAGACTCGCGGCAAGAAAGCATACCTGACGATGCCGTTGTAGCAAAGCAGACGATGGGCGGCAAATGGATTCCGAATATCGCTGCCGCTGCCGCCGCCGCCGTTGCCTGCCGCTCTCCAATAACGCGCTCCTTATGCTCATTCTGCCCTCTGTCCCTTACAGTTCTCTCCGCTTGTATATATGTAAGCAGGCGACACTGTGAGCTATCGAGCACTTGTATATATGTAATCAAGCGACACTATGAGCTATCGAGCACTGCCAAGTGTAGAGTACAAAACCCAGACGAAGCACTCCAGCATCTGCTTCTTATATAGCGAGAATGCACACGAGCACTTAGCACGAAATAAGTGTGTTCTATCCACAAACCAATATTGTGGGCTCTATCTCTCTCTCTCTCTCTCTCTCTCTCTCTCTCTCTCTCTCTCATCGATGTCAGGTTTCACACTTGGAATGCCACGTAAAGAGCTTCGTCATCTGCGCACCCATCGTCACCAGCAACACCAGGTTCTTTTGCCCCCAATAAGAGCAACAAGCTGTCGAGATCACACCCTCCTCGCTCGAATAAGTTGCAAACACAATGCTTTTCTCATGAATGCCATTTGTCCATAATGAACTATCTCTAATGTATGGAACTAGTAACATCAATAAGCGTCAAATGTTGGGCAATAAGACATATTCGATCGTGTGGGTCTCTTCGATGAAATCCTTAGCACCCCACCTTCTTATATTGCTTAGCCGATGCTTCATATTCCCATCAACATGAGCTCGATTGCCATGCTATTACATCCAAGATCATACAAAATCCGACAATTTTGCAGATTTTCTTCTGTTCTCTTCCATCGTGCATCTCTCACCTGCAAATGCAACCCGCTCGACTCGTGATCTACATACATGTAACCGATTACCCATTCCCGATACTTACAATTCTCGCTAAATGTAGCGAAACTTAACAGCAATTACACCAAACTTTAGCATGCCAAGCTCTAAATATGTGTAGCATGCATGCAGCTTTGTTAGGCCTGCAGCTGAATAATCATTCACCTTCTGACAGTTGCATAACCTGAGAATAGCATCTTCATCAACCAGAACTGGGACCAAATAGTCAACACACTGGTCTTGTTTCCTGACTGATGAGCTCGGCACAAGAAACAGACTCAGAAAAACACCAAGTCAGCAGCTGCACCAAAAATGAATAAATTGCCATTCCACTTAAGAGCAATGTAATGCTCGGATTTTATACCGAATTAATTGTTCATTTGAAAATCAGCCAAACATGTAGCAAGTCGGCGCAAATATTAGAAGGTAAAGAAACTTTACATCTGAGGCTTACGATATATAGGTTTCAAAATAGGCTGTCATTTTGCCCTTGGCAATTTTCATGATATAGAGATCAGCACTTAAAAACCCATTTCCCTTTTCAGAGGATGGAGCAACACTGATTTGTCTTCTTTGCTTGCTTGTAGAACAGCTGCATGACCACAAAAACGTTTTTTGGGAGATAATAAAAAGAACCGAGCATACACAATACCTTAAATAAATGCACACAAATACCTGTGATGCCATACTAAGGTCCGAGCTCTTTTCTACGAGGGAATCCAGTTTTTCTCCTCTTTCAAGAACACTGTCGATAGTTTTATGCTGCAACATTACAAACCCAAAAAAATACAACATTCAACCCTCCCTTCTATCTCTCACCCTCACAAACACAGGTTTGTTCACAAAGTGGTTACCAAGATATGCTTTGTTTCATCCAATTCCTTCTGTATCTTGAATAGTTTGTCTGCTTCACTAGGGTTCTGCAAGGGCCAGAAAGAATTAGAGATTTGAGAGTTCTATATTAAATGTCACCACCTAACAATTTGTAGGGCTCCAAATCAAAGACCTGAAATTTGACCAAGGCTTCATCAAGGTATGGCCAAGGATTAGTATTATCAAACTGTGTACTTTGCCATGAATTGCCAAAGGCTCGTTCATATTCATCGAGAACCTGCAACAAATGAAGCTCTCACTGCATTTTGATGGCATCATACAATAACTTGTTATCCATCTACAACATACAATCGATCATTATACGAAACTGCAAGATAATGAAATCAGCTGCAATTCCACAATTTATGGTAGAGTTCCATTATCATGTGAACTACCCTATTAGTACTTCTACAATTCCAATAAGTTACAGAGTTCAACAATATAAAACATCCGTATCTTCAAATGTTAAGTACCTTGCTCACTACTGAGAAGGCACTCCTCATAGGATAATGTGCATCCACAAACGTTATACCACAAAGTCCATTCCGATTGTAAGCATGGACAATGTATTCTGCAAAGAGGGGGAATCAAAGCAACAGAATTTTCTCCATCAGATGATGTAACCATAAATGGAATAGCGGAGGATAAAAAAAAATCTATTGACTTCAAAATATTATATGTTTCAAATAAAAAAAGTGACAGAATCTTCTGATCACTGCATAATTATTCATACATCAGTATAATTTATGGAACACCTTTCTCGTACTTAGTTCTTGAGATGTTAGGCCTACCCATCATTTCTCAGGGATATTTATATTTATCACTTGAGAAATTTAATAACTATGAATCATCATATAAATGCTAACACTAAAAAACCATAGTAATCAGGACTTATAATTTTAACGATGGATGTATGTGCTTCAGTGGGTATGAATAAAAATTAACTAGCATATTTGATAACGGATGTTAAAATAAGCCTCTAACCATGTGTACAGGCTATCCTCAGGAACTCAAACTCAGGGAAATAAATGCAGAAGTTTAACCAAGATCATGTCACCATGTGGCAGACTTGTACTTATCACATTTGAGGCACACTTTAGCTTCAAATGTGTTCTATCATGCCAATCGTCCATGTGGTCGCTGAAAAAGTAGATCTCCTTCGCTCTCCCACAATTTATCTTAAGAGATGACCCATGTGAACAGGCTATCCTCAGGGACTCAAACTCAGGGAAATAAATGCACGAGTTTAACCAAGATCATGTCACCACTGTGGTAGACTTGTACTTATCACATTTGAGGCACACTTTGCTCAAATGTGTTATATCATGTCAATCGTCCAAGTGGTCATTGAAAAAGTAGATCTCCTTTGCTCTCCTACAATTTATCTTAAGAGATGACCCTGCTAAAAAGACAGTAGGACACTAAGTGACTGGTTACAGTAGGGTATTGTGCATATTGTCCACTACGTGGGTCCATCTCTTTTGAAGGATCAATGACAGATATTGAAAATGCCTACTGAAATTTCTCTCAAATACCCAAGTAGGATCTATAATGGGCTTTCCCAACCCTAGAATTTGAAGAAATGAATGATTTCTCCTCGCAAGCATAAAGAATATACAACGGTCATGAGAACGCTATAAAAGGACTCTAGAAACCATCCAGCATGCTATCTTTTCATTTAGTAGGACACAAATATGAGACACAGTAAAGGAAACGTAGTTACTGAATTCATTTGTGGAACATATACAAACTCAAGGAGGAAAATAGCTTTCTAGTCTGTTAATTGGACTTGAGATGATATAGCTTAGTGGTTAGCATGTAATAATATGTCCCATGGGTCAAATTTCACCTCTTTGTGGAAGTTAAAACTTCCTATTCTAATCTATCCTATTCTATCTCAACATAACTTTAAAACATATGATTAACCTGTTTTCCAGACTATCGATCCCAGGGTATTCTCCACTCCTGAATTTCATTTCAGTGAAAAGCTTCCAAAACACATAACATCAAAATTGTCTTGCAAGTGAGTATCTCAATCTACAGAAAGTGTCTCACAAGAAATACGAAATATGTACGTGTTCATGGTGATCCTTAGGATATTCTTCACATGGTTGTCTTAAGCCTAGTCATACATCACACATGTAAGTTGCCATACATCACAAAGTGAAAACGTAAGTTGTCTTAGGCCTAGTCATACATCAAAAAGTGAAAATGCAAGTTGTCTTTGGCCTGGTCATCCATCACGCATGCAATTAAAATACTGTTAGCTCTCCTAGTTATAATTGAGATACACCATAATGGATGTTCAGAATACAAAATCACCCATGCATCTTAGGCAAAATAACCCATTCATTTTCCTTGCAGCCTTGCCAAACTTGAGCTATGATCTACAGTAATTGTTCGCACTATAACAGTAACGGTATCGAGTTAGCAGGGCGATCGAGGGGGTCTTCCTTATCTAGGAGTCATCATCTCCCAGGATCGTGGATGCCTACTAGTGTTGCACTGAGAAAAGAGTGCCTTCCCCAAATATAAAACACTGTCTTTGTTTATCCAAGCCCTTCAATTCCCCATTATTTCAACCAAACAAATGGTCAGCAGAGAGAGAAAAGAAGGATTTGTTCGTGTCAGGTGAAGAAACCATAGGATGCTCAAACACAAAATATATATTGTTTCTTGGAAGGCCAGCTAACTGCATTCCAAGTTACCCAAAAAAAGGAAAGCCATCTCGACACAATAAAAGGAAAAAACAGATTTTTTTTGCAGAATTGAGACACATCGCCAATGATCAGCTGACATCGCATGAGATCTATACCCGAGACAACACATACTAAGCACAAGTTACAGATAAGAGGAGGAGAAGAATCAGAAAAGGCACCTTCTTGCTGTACAGATTGGCGTTGGCCAGATGGGGTTCGCTTTGCTATGGTACGAGCAACAAAGACTATGAATTCCTTTGCACTTGAGCGTTGGAAGTATCCGAAATGGCTCACATCAGATGCACTCGCGAGGATCTTCGGGTCAGATCCAGCATCAAGCCCAGAGCATTTCAAGATGAGAATGGATGTGATCTTCATCCCTTCAGATAGATCCCTTCTTTCCCTCTGCTTCTTCTCGTTCTCCTTCTTCGGCCTCTTCCTTCTTCGTTTTGCTTTGGCTTCTTCCTGACAGCTGTCTCCTTCACTGGAGAAAAGCACAAATTTCTGGTAGCCTGTCTGTTTCTTCAGCAGAACGGATCCGTTCTCCTTTCTCCTTCTCCTTCTTTCTTCTGACAGGATTTTGGCTTCTGCTTCCACTTAGAAATGATTCGGCCTGTCTGTTTCTTCAGCAGAACGGATCCGTTCTCCTTCCTCCTTCTCCTTCTTTCTTCTGACAGGATTTTGGCTTCTTCTTCTTCTTCTTCTTCTTCTTCTTCTTCCTCAATCCTCGGCGAGGAACTCTCCCTCGTTTCTCGCAAACAGAAGAAGGATCTTTCCGCGCTGTAACTTCGTCTCCGCTCCTTCTACAATCTCCGTCAGTTGTTCCTTCCTTGACACCGGTCCGCCGCCGCGCAAAGAAAACAGGAAACTCTCCTCCGCTTCCCAGCGCCTGTTCTTGTGCAGAAGGGATCTGTATCTGCCTCCTTCCCGCCTGCTTCTGGACTCTTCAGACGGCGATGTCGTCGCCCTCGCAGAAGAAGAAGAAGAAGAAGAAGAAGAAGACGAAGACGAAGACGAAGAAGAAGAAGAAGAACCAGACTGTACGTATGTACGTATGTATACCGTATATCCAGCTGGAAGTACGTACAGATGCACCGTATGCGTATATATACATAGGGAGGGGTGAGAGAGAGAGAGAGAGAGAGAGATACGGTGTACGTATACGGCTCCATGGCGCAGAAGAAGACATGGCGGAGCTTGCAGGTGCAGGGAGGCGACGACGGCCATGGCGTCGCCAAGCTCACCCTCCATCGCCCTCGCCGCTCCAACGCCTTCGACTCCTCCCTCTTCTCCGAGCTCCCGCTCGCCATCGCGCACCTCGACTCCCTCCCCGACGTCCGCGCCATCGTCCTCGCCGGCGCCGGCCACAACTTCTGCTCCGGCATCGATCTCTCCCTCCTTCTGTCCCCGAATGTCCCCGATTCTGGTGGGAACGACGGAGGGGACGACGACGGCCGCGAAGGGAAGGATCCCGACGGTGCTAGAGATAGGGAGAGAGCTCGGCGCTTCATCCTGGACTTGCAGGACTCTTTCTCCTCCATTGAAGCTTGCAGGAAACCTGTGATTGCTGCCGTCCACGGCGCCTGCATCGGAGCCGGTGTCGATTTGATCGCCGCTTGTGATCTCAGGTTAGATGATCCTATCGAATCCGTCTCTTTCTTTCTTCTTCCCTTTTTTCTTGTTGCAGAGAGATGCAATCACTTCATTTTGATGAAAATTCAGATGCTTCATCATGTCAAAGCACGAATCAAAATTTGATTCTGTTCCAAATCTTGAATTGTCTGTAAATTTCTTTCTGAAATTTTAGACAAAACTTCATCTTTTTTGCGGAAACTAATACGATCGGTACCTCTCCTGAAGCTCCGAAGTGGGAATCAGTTTGTGTTCTGTCGCTCCAAAAAAACAAACTGATGCTTTGCCCAAAGAATCTGTTTGCGAAATAGAGTCATTCACATACAACTCTTTGCATCGAGGAACAGCGAATGTGTTCTATCGAAGAAACCATGTGAGGTGTATTCGCCTCAGGAAGAGAATAAGGATCGGCTGTTTTTTGTCAACAATCAGTAAAGGGGCAAACCTCATTTTACATTTTCGTTTTCGTGTCTACGATCAGGGAAGTAGAAAACCCAATTTTACATTGTATTTTTGGGAAAACGCTAAGTGGATAGTATTTCTTGTTTTACTTCAAGTAGTATTTGCTGTAACCCAGTGTGTAATTCTGTCCTCAGGTTCTTCCAGCCTTCTTCTGCCTTCTTCTGCAGACGTCTTATGTTTCTTTGAATTATTAGACGATGTGGTATCTGTTGTAAAAAGAAGGTTGTAGTTTGAGACACCTCTGCTTTCTTTTTCTGTTGAAAGGAACCTATCTATAAGTCTGCCTGTTAAAACACATGCATCTTTTGTTCGGCTGTTTTTTGTATATGGATGGAAAGAATTAATTATTTCTTCTTCTGTTTACATATGTCATTGATTTCAAAATTATCAAAAAGACCAACTTCCACACAACAGTTTGTGTTCCTCGTTCTAGGGGTGAGTATGTTTTTCTATGCAAAGAGAAAGTGGTTCCGTCTTCATCTTGCGCTGTTTGCTTTTTTATCTTCAGGTACTGTAGCAATGATGCATATTTCTCTGTGAAAGAAATAGACCTAGCCATTGTTGCGGACCTTGGAACGCTTCAAAGGTTACCGCTACTTGTCGGCTATGGAAACACCATGGAATTAGCTCTCACAGGTCGCAAGTTTTCAGCACAGGAGGCCAAGAGCATTGGTCTTGTTAACGATGTCTTTGCCTCCAAAGAAGCCTTGGAAGAAAATGTGACTGCTTTGGCAAGAAGCATTGCATCCAAATCACCTCTTGCTGTTGTTGGAACCAAAAGAGT
Source organism: Azolla pinnata (assembly GCA_037176905.1). Taxonomy (NCBI): domain Eukaryota; kingdom Viridiplantae; phylum Streptophyta; class Polypodiopsida; order Salviniales; family Salviniaceae; genus Azolla; species Azolla pinnata. The sequence continues at coordinate 91,328 of JBBBWG010011112.1, forward strand.
TCTTATCAAATCGCGTGATTTGAGTGTACAAAATGGTCTAGACTATGTTGCAACTTGGAATTCTGCTATGCTCGGATCTCATGATTTGAAAGAAGCCATGGAAGCTTGGATGCAGAAAAGGAAGGCTTCGTTCTCCAAGTTGTAGGTATGCTACTCTGGAAATAATCTGAAATAAAAAGCCACATTCTCTCACGTCTTTGAGGATACATATATTTTTTATTGTTTAATAGCTTAAAGGGTTTGTTTATTGTAACAATGCTAGCCATGTCTTTAGCTTCTTGTTTGTGATGCAAAAGAATATGGCAGACAATCACACAATGTGATAAAATATCTCTGAAATATGATTAATCACAATGCAATATGACAGGAAGAATGATAGGTAGATTATGTTATATTCTCTAGAGGTCAAAATGACTTATATGAGATACAGAGTAGGCGCCTTTCATGTGCTAGATTTGAAGTTAAGTAGTAATTCTAGATGTTCAAGAACTTTATTGAAGCAGGTTGCGGTTCAGAGTGCAAGGAAATGGCGTATGATGGAAAGCAAAACATTGCTTCAAAATGTGAGACTTGTTTAGGGCAGATCATGCATAATCAGGTACTCCAATGTCATGTCTCACATCTTGGTGACTGTTAACTATGTCGTGTGTGTGTGTCTGTAATCAGTAGTTCCAGCACTCTGCCAGAAATCCTTCAGGCATAATGCTATTTTCTGATGCCTAAACCCAAATGTTTTGAATGGATGACACAGGTGCAACCAGATGATGAAAGCTTACACAGGTGCAATCAGATGATGAAAGCTTTCATGTGCTAAAACGTCAATGGCCTTGCATCTGGCAATGTTTACGTGGTTTATACTATTAGGGCATATATGTCATCTATAGGAACTTGACAAGAAAATGAGGCTGAGGACTGTTCACATGGCCATGTTGCAGATTTTTGGGTTCTTGATTAGTACATTCGTATGTCGTGTTCTCGAACATTTATAGTCTTGCTTCTCTCAAATGTTTATATATGTTTCATGGCATTAGGACATAAAGCTTGTCTGTAAGAACTTCACAGTGAAATAGCAAAGTTCGTCTTTAAATGTGCTTGAATCGTACGAGTTTGCCAAGATCGTGATAAAAGATCGGTAACAATTTTTGTCTTGACAGATTGTGTGTGGAAGACATGATGAAGGAACTGCCTTCCATGTGGAATTCTTTGCTCGAGAATCTCCATATTTCCTATCATCAGATCTTTACCCAGCATCATATCTTTGCCCAAGAGTATTCTCCTTCCATAATCTTTCGCTGCTTTACCATGCATCGGAATATATAGCCAAAAACATTGTCAATCTTTCGATAATCATTATCCCTCGGCTAGCTGCAGAAAGAATGCCATCTCTCAATCTACCCAGCAGCAATCGTCCATTTTGACAGTAATCCAAGGCATCGGTTCTACGTGTGTTCATTCAAAGTGTTGGAAAGGGCAAGGAGAAGTGACGAATATTTGGTTCGATCTTTTGGTAGAGATATAATGCCTCCATTTCTTGTATTAGGTAGAATCCACTGATCGCAATGAACTGTGGCATTTCATCATGCCCCAAAACACAAAGGCAAACTAACCGAATGGTGGGCGAGTCTTCAAATCGATCAAAAGACCATGTAAAGCAAAGATTGGAGTTCGTATGATAACATAGCCATTCCATGGAAAAACATAACAACCACATTCTCGAGCTGAGTGCATAGATGAAATCAGCAGAATGAGATTCCATCACATATCTTGATTCCAACTCGGGCATATATTTCTTAAACACTGAGGTATCCGACATTAACGAGGAGACAAATGAGATTTGAAGGACATTTCTTTCCAAATTGCTTTGTTTCATTTATATAGCTTCAAAAATAAAGCTCTTTTACATGATTGTGGAGCTCCGATATGTTACATGCATCTACACGGAAATCGCTTTTATCTCCATTCAGCCAAACGTGTGAGAGGGACAGGGATCATAAGCACATAAGAGGAGAAATCTAAGACTAATAGATTCAAACTACTTTCTTTGCTCCGAATGAGTCGTCATCTCCGGTCCTTTTCTCCTCCCTATTTCTATACAAATGTGTTCCCATGCAAACCCAGCTAAGAGTCATCGACACGAATAAAGGGACAAGTTATTGACATAACTATATTTCAGTGGCTCTTGGACTAATCTCTCCCCAAAAAACTCATTATACAGGATCAGGTTCACTTACTCGGGACCCCTGAAAACTTATTATAGCGCTCCCTTCGGTAGCTAATATAGAGGCCTCGATATTATCACCGCTATCCAAGAAAAGACCACGCACCCCTCCGATCCTATAAGAAACTCTATCCATCCATATCATCCTATTCTGTAGCCCCCTAATAAACATTGCAATCCGATTTCGCCAACGCTATGAAATCTAGCATATCTTGATAGTAAGAGATCAATTACCTTGGGCATCAAAATGCAGCACGGCAGTCAATTGATGTTGTCATGACGTGACCTTTTATGTTCTCTTTCTTGTATGTCCTTGGCTTTTGGGCGCCGATGGTGATGGTCAACTTTATCCATTCTCTCTATTTGAGAGGTGTGATGATGATCCTTTGCCTGGGAATGTCGTGGCTTGTTCTGGGAAGGGCTTTCAAAGTTATCAGTCTCCAGATCTTCATCCACATCGTTCAGGGAAACATTTCCTGATCCACTGCCTGTGTTGGGAAATCGATGGTGATCACTATGCTTATGGACATGTCCATAAGAAGCGTGCTCTGGACGACCATCTTTGTGCTCGTTTTCTATCTCCCTTTCCAGCAGTTCCTCTTCATCAGTCAGCTCCAATTTGGATTTCATTCCTCCACCCTCTGCTTTTAATTTTCTCTTTCTCTCTACTGCTGTTTTCAACTTTTCAATATTTACTTGCTCTAATTCCGCAGAGGTTGCCCTTGCCTCTCCCTGGTTACGTGGTCGCTGACATGGTTCAAGCATAGCTTTTGGCTTTACTTCAGAGGTTGATCTCTTCTCCACAACCTGTGGTGTACCTGGTGGTGGTGCATTCCCAGTCTTTTTATCATGATTCATGGAGCCAGAAGGGCGAGTAGCAGGAATCTCCCTATTTTGCTCATATAATTCAAGCATTTGGTTGCTTACATCTGCGAGAAAGAAAAGAAAACTCGACATTTTCTTGAAATCCTTCCAAAAACAGACGAAATTATATGTATTTTATGTTAGCCATCATCTTCACCTTCTAATTGTCTAGGCGTAACATCAAACTCTTGCCACCAAGGCTTTTTTCCATTGGAAGGTAGTTTCACTTTCAAAAACTTTGCTGCAAGAAAGATTGCCCCTGCAGCTAGCTGATGGGCCTTAAATTGTAAGCAAAGAGAAGTGCGCAACCTGAAATTTTCATGGTTGAATTGCCATCCTTTTAGCAAAGATAAGCATGTAATGATAGGGTACGATATTAAAGCATACCCATCATTAATAAAGTTCCAAGCAACTTGAGCAAGGGCATGCTGGGCCACTTTCAACTTCTTAATAGCGGCAGCAAGAGGCTTGTAAGGGTGATGTATATTAAGATCAAACTCTAAAGTAGAAAGAACAAGGTATTCTGCTAAAAGTGTTAGCTCTTTTTCTTGCTCCTGGACTTCCTGGGAAAGGCCAATAGATGTACTTAGAATTTTGGATTTTGGATAAGAAAAACAGATTGCTTATTCTTTTCTCACCTTCAGTTTAATTCGTTGCAATACTTCTGGGTCTTTTCTGTGTCTTATTTCATAAGCAACACAGATGACATTTTGAAGCAGCTTTGGAGTCTCCTCAACTTTTCCAGCTAAAAACATACAAACAGTGGCAATCACCTGCAAATAGATACTTCATTTGAGATCCCATATGGAGCGCTTATGATTCATGTTCCAGTAATATACTATATACTGTCACTTACTATTCATGTTCTAATAATATACTGTACTATAATGACTTTGGTTCGATAAACTACATCCAAAATCACTTCAATTCATGTTCCAGTTATATCTATTGAAACTGTTCCAAATAAATCAATTTCTGGGATCCGTATACTTGGAAAAGTAGTGGACACAGTAATGAGACCAATGGCTTTGAATAATTTTTCATATTGATGACCTAGCACCGACAAATTTTCTAACTCAAGTAGTTCGCTATAAATATGTAGCAACAAGTGATAGTTATCAACTGCAAATATTGTAACGTTGGTTTTAAGTTACTAATTTGCAAATGCTTGGTCTTGCCAAAAACTTGAGATCTAGGAAAATTATGGAAAGAAGAATTAAGGCACGTTATAATCGACATAAATAATAAGTAGAGGCATTTCATAAAGTTGTCTCATCAACATAGTGAAGCTATACACGACACGCATGGAATGATATCTCTCAATTAAGTTTGAAAAGAACTGAACACCATGAAGAAAATGGAATCTAGCTGGAATAAGGCATTCCATTTTTCATGAAAAATTGTAATATTTGATCAGTAGTAGTTTATAATTTTGGTTTCATTACTTATTTCATTTTTACGTCTCATACTTAGCCATGCATTGTGCCCATAAACTTGAAAATTGCACATTTCTCCTTAAATTTCTGGCCGTTGTAAATGAGCAGTGTCCTAAATTAAGCAAATAATGTTGCCTTAACTTGTTTCAAATGTGATTATGAGTAGAACAATGCTTACCGAAAATGAAAATGAACAAAATGATCAATTTCGAGTTGAATTTATTTATTTCTAATTGGATCCATAAATCATCATTACACAAATTTTATATTGTATGTTTTTTAGGCAAATGGGATGTATACCTTCATGCCGTTAATTTTGATAATAAGAAAATGCATGGGAACATCAAAACTAACTTGGGAAAGATGAACTCACAAATCTATCATTCTTGGCGTGTGATGCCCGTAGAAAAAACCGATGACAAAACATTATTGCTGTAGCTATTGTCAACTGTGGCCTGAATTGAATAAAGAGAATGCACTAAGAAAAACGATCAATAAGGAGAACATTTTCTTGAGATTTACTCGATAATATTCCTTGAAAGAAGAAACGTGGGGGTAGAAATTTCAAAACAAGATGAGAAGGAGGTGAGCAAACAAAAACAACTCAAACAATGCCCTCCAAATAAGCCTTGCCAAAAAAATCACAATACACCTTAAAAAAATGAAGCTAAACTTATATATGTATTGGTTGAAACTTCAAAAGCATGAATGTTGTTCCGTGGCATTAATAACATGAATGCAGATGGGGATGTCCAGAAGAAAACATAAACTGCACTTTAATATATGTAATTGAGAAGTTGAAAATGACACATGATAAACAATTTAGTAATGAATGAAATATTAGAAAAAGCACAGAAAAGAAAAGCAGATGTGAGGTGTTAAATAGCAATGTTAGTTGCATTAGAAATCTTCATTATATCAGCACAAGCAGTTGGAAAGATTGGCCGTGATGCAATGAACCCATTGTACAGTTCAACATGAAAAATTGTTTCACTATCCAGGACAAAGCCTTAAAGAGTAAAAATAAATACTCTTCAGGCAAGAGGAACTGCTCAGAGAGAGAAGATGCATAACCTATGAGAGGTAAATGCATAACCTATTCGGGGAAAAAGAAAGAGGTAAACGCATAACCTATGCAACCTTGGGTTTTATACTATTGAATAGCAAAGGATCTCTCCAGACCAATGCAAACTATCCTAAGCATACATTCAGAAATACAGAAATTGGCATATATAGTGGCACTTGCCAATATATACGGAAGCAGAGCTGGTCATACACAAATAAGGCCTGGTTAAGCGGTCACATTATGGATAGAGGAACCACAACAAAATCAAGTACAAAGTGTTCTAGATGCATATTTTAAGAAAATATGATAAAGAAGCGGATATATTTACATATGGATGCTCAATACCACTTAATGAAGAGAGAATGCATGGAAGAAATCATGCTACTTGGAGACTTTGCGTGCACAGACTTTTTATGTATATGTATGGAGGAATTGCAACAAAATTAAGTACAAAGCGTTCTGGATGCATATTTTAAGTAAATATGATAAAGAGGGATGCTCAAAGAAAGCTTGCATGGAAGAAATCATGCTACTGAAGACTTTGCATGCATATGAGTGATCAAAACAGAAATACAGGATCAATGAGAGGAATCTGCTATTGTGCATTCCATGCATCAAGAAGAACGATGGCAATATCAGGAACTGCCAAAAGCCCTCATTGACCCAGGGATCGTTGGCCCAGGGACCCAGAAAAGTTTATGGTGTTCAAGTACATTTCACAATAAATCCAACAATCAGCACCGAATTTCACTTATGTATAGTGAAATAGAGGAGTTTTCAACCTACCTGGTGGTAGTTTCTAATTGGCTATATGACATGAGTATCTGACAAAGGTAATAGGGACTCTTTTGTGACTAATGGATATAGCGATTCAACAAGCTGGGAAAACATAAAAGCTTCCCTATCCTACAGTTATGCTAAATTACTAAGAGAAATAATCCACTTCAGCTAATCTTTTTTATCTATCATTTCTGTTGCGACAGCATCATTGGCTCCTCCTAGCCTTGCTTTACCACAATGTTTGAAATAATTGAACAAGTATACTATATCAAAGTTTCAACAAGAAAAGGAACATACACTTTAAGCCGCATTCCAAGGTCTTGCAGAAAGGTACAATATGACCTGCGCAGGTAAGCTTCTGTTGCAGCATCAATGCCATCCTGACGCGAAGGCGAGGAGCTTTCGATGTAGTCTCGCCGGAAGTACCATTCACAACAAGAGTGCTCAGGCTCCTCAAAAGCTTTACCTTGCCACAATTCGCCAGCACATGTTCCATCTTCCAGAAGATCTGTCATCCTCTGATCCCAACTTCAAAATCTAAAAACCTCCCAGAATTAGCAGAAAAGAGCGGGGATGAGAACCAAAGAGAAAAGGCTAGAGGAGCTGAAATCAGGAGGGACCAAGACAGCGCAGTAAATTTTGAAAGAGACGGAAAAAAATATAAAACAGAACGGAGTTGCAAAGCTGGACAAGAATTGAGAAGGACGACCTGAAATAGATGAGTGGATACAACAAAATTTCGTATGTCAGCCTGTATTGAGAAAATATACAGAAAAAGGCTAAACCGGTAGCAATGGTGGCGAATAGGAAAGAGCATTACCAAGGACTTTCATATGAAAACCTTCGACTTCTAAAGGAAAGACCATGTTTTCAGCACAAGAAAAGATAGAAGCTGTTAAATGAACTTGAAACCAGTAAACGAAATGTATAGTAGAAACAGACATAGGTCTGAAAGGAAATAGATCAGGAACGAAGAATGAGAAAAAGAAAGAAAAAAGAACAAAGAAGGGATCGGCCGAAACGGAGCAGATAATAACAGAGAAAGAGCATCAAGAAAGAGAGAAGCTCAGGAAAGAAGAGAGGACCAGGAATTGTCGACTAAAATGTCCGAATTTCTGCAGCAGATTAGGAAAGACCCGAATTTGAGAAAGATGCAGGAAACTGAAGCAGAAACGGGGCAGATGCGAGGGTGGGAATCACACGAGCAGGAGTTTGCGATTGAAGAGGACGAGGGAAGAAGACGGAAATAAGCAGGAAGGAAAGGCAAAAGGAGGAACAGGAGGAGCCATAGATCGGTACCTGGGACCGTTAAAGAAGAGAGCTTTGAGCCGACCGTGAGAAAGAAGGCGGAGACAGAGAAGCTTCGGGGGAGGGGGGGGGAGGTTTTCTGACAGGCGGAGGTCCTCGCGATCGAGATGCGAAGCACCGTCTGCCTGGTCGGAGACGGGGAGGGAGGAAGCGCGAGTCGATGGATCGAAGGAACGGCGGATGGATGGATCGACCGATCGATCGATCGATCGATCGCTCGGATTTGGAGCGATCGGTCGCAGAAGAAGAAGCAGGAGACAACGACGGCGATGGCGATGGCGATGGCGATGGCGACGACGAAGACGAAGAAGACGAAGACGAAGAAGACGATGGCGATGGCGATGGCGAGGACTGCAGAAGACAGAAGGCAAAAAAATACAAAAACAAAAAAAGTTACAAATAGCAGAAATTAGTTTTTATAGAGCAAAGAAAAAAACCAAATTAAATTATTAAACCATTTTCTTTTTTCTTTTTTCTTTTTCTTCTTTTTCTTGCTTTTAAGTTTTAGTAGCCCTTTTGTTTTTCTTTTTTTTGGTGTTTAAATTAAGGGAGAATTTTTCTTTTTCAAAAAACACAATTAACCCAAAATCGTAAATTACGTGTTAACGCCTGTTGAAAATCAAGAACTGCAAAAAACAAAATTAACGCCTCGCTGCACAAATTAGCACCCGATGAATTCCGCTGGTGTCGATTTCATTCCCCATCGCTTCCCGTCGATCGATCGCAATCGATTCCCTTGCTGTATTCGATTATCAAACCT
>JBBBWG010011112.1:99859-118188 GCA_037176905.1 Azolla pinnata
GGTGTCGATTTCATTCCCCATCGCTTCCCGTCGATCGATCGCAATCGATTCCCTTGCTGTATTCGATTATCAAACCTGTCAATCCGATTGGTTTTGTGTATTCGATTATCAAACCTTGTTGTATTCGATTCCGGTAGTTTCGGAATCCGATTGGATTTTGGTTAACTTGTTAATCTAGTGGTAATCAGGTAATCGAGAGTTTAATCAATCAGTCAATGTGATGTTAATTGATTTTGGCGTCAATCGATCGTAATCGATTCCCTTACTGTACTCGATTCTCAACCGAACTCGGTACTTTTGGAATCTGATTGATTGGTTAACCTGTTAATTTAGTGGTGATCAAGTAAATGAGAGTTTAATCAATCATTCAATGTGATGCTAATTGATTTTGGTGTTAATCAATAAATTGCGCGTTAATTTTTTCTTTTAATTAGGCGTTAATTTGCAGTTCCTAGTTTTGGTATAGGAGTTAAAAATGTAATTTTAGAGATTTGTTCGGCCTCTTTTTTTTTCCATGTTATTGACTCTTTTTTTTGGGGCCTTTTTTTAATTCCGATTTATTTAATATTTTTATCTACTCGTTCGTACGTTTATTTCTACGCCCTGTTTTTTTTTGTTTTCTTTTCTTTTCTTTTTCTACTACTCTGAAATTATTATATATAATAAATCGGAGAAAAACAATATAGTGTTTAATTTTGCTTTTCTAGCTGTCCCCAAAAAAATATTGCAAAAAAATTCGAAATACAACTCGTCTTATTTTAATCGCCCTGATGTTAATTGCAGATTAGATGGAAATTATCAGCTAATTTTCTCTGCTTCAAGCGAGAAATTATTTTAATTCGATTGCTCTTCCGAATGGAAATCAGCAGCTAATTTTGTGCCCTTTCAATCGGAAATTCAGTTAATTTTATCGATTTTAGCTACTGTTCTCGGGCGAAAGCAGATCATCGTTTTTACTAATTATTGTAGAAAAAAGGTCCTTTCTGTCGATAGAAATTTTCCTTCCAAAAATTTCCTTGAACTAAATGTCCGCGGACATTTAATTTTTCTCCATATTACCAGTGCCTAAAATCGGGAAATTAGTTTATATTAATTTTCTTGCGGTATTTGCTCTGATTACATAAATTAAGGATTAAATAGAACTGACCGAGCTTATTAAATTGTTTATTTTATTTATTATACAGTATTAATAAATGTACAAGTATTACATTATTTTTTTTAGTGTTTTTACCATTTTATTCTGGTAGGTCAATTTTGCCCTTTTTTAAATGATTAAATCCCATTTTTCATCATTTTAATTGCCTTGCTTATTTGGAATTACTAGGACAATTTAGAGCCTAATCCATGGCTAAACATTAGCAAAAATTTTAATTTTGGCATTAAGAAGTGTCTTGTTGATGGACTGAATGGATGAGATTAAGAGCATGACTGAGATCATGATCAGGTTCGAGATCTGACTAGAGCCCCGCAGCTGAAATGATGATCATGACCTTCGCTAATCATGCGGTGGAAAATAATTGCAAGTGACGATTAACGATCTTAATTACTCGTCACTATTGCCGTTCTATGGGTGGATTAACAATGGAAATCCCAACGTGCAAGATTAACCACAAACAATACTAAACGCTGGAATTTAGTTATCATACAAACTGATATATGTTGGTCCAATGACCCGTGACTTGCTTGCATCGCATGGAGATAAAATTGAACAATTGCAAAGCTTATTTCAATGCATAAATCAGCTAACGACTGGCCATCCATGGCAAGATTAAGAAACATAATGAGCAAAATGGCATCAGTTTTGCATTGCTTGATGCATTCCATGAGAATCTAAGACAAAAGCCCGATCTCCTTGACCATTCTCATCCGATTTTTGATCGTGACAACGTACACTGATTCACAACTCGAACCCATAACCACAAAATAAATATAAATTAAATGAGAATACAGATGATTATCTACGTAGAAGCTTCTAGAAATATTTATATGGAGCACTAGAAACGTCTTTAAGATTTCACGTACGCACAGAGTCGAGTTTAGATATCAACAAACAACACCGATTACAGAATCACGAGTTATATAACTATATCCGACCTAGAATTGCAATGATCATTCTCTTTGACATCGTATCCGTGCAGGTTTGTGACTAAATGATCTGTTGCCATAGATTGCAGGTGCCGCCTAAAATGTTTGGTTTCACAAGGAAAGGGTTTGATGATGGATCACGGTTCCAAAGTTGTGACAGGACATAAGAATGCCCCAATGCATTTTGCTAAAATCACTTGCCTCAAACCCCATGAAATGTGCTAAACCTTTCTAAGAATCGATCGACGTTTGTATCGGGAAGGAAGAAATACTCTGCAGACGATCGTATAGTTTGTTGTGGCCCTCGGATTCGGATCTAGAAGAAAAACCGTAATTCGCTAGATTATTGAAAAAAAAACCTGATTAAGGAGGAAAAGCCCTACTTCGGCGGTAGAATAAAATATATATTAAAGGGAAAATGACAAAAAATTTGCTAAACAACTTTACACTGAACGCCTTTTAAGATTAGAAAATACAGTTATAATGCCTAGTTTTATCTCTCGCTAAAAATCAACAGCCATTTGGTTGTTAAACACCAAATTAATTAGATTATGAAACTATTAACTTCTGTTAATCGAACACAGTAAGGGACTCGAGCAGCAAAACGAAGACTACGAATCAGCGAACCTGAAAAGAGAGAGACGGAAGCGACAGAATCGAGTGGCGAGAAGCGATCGGGAACGAATCATCGATTAGCGATAATTCGCAATCTCTAAGTTCAGCAGGCGTTAAAACGTAATCAATAAATTGATTGAGGACTGTTTTGTTTCTGTGGTAATTTTCCCGTAGATTTGAAATGATTTCTGGGCAGGCCCAAAAAAAACAGGTGTGAATGCGGACAATTGTTCTAAGAATTCTTCTTCTTCTTCTTCTTCTTCTTCTTCTTCTTCTTCGTTCCGCTGCTCCTGCTGCTCCTGCTCCTGCTGCTCCTGCTCCTGCTTCTCTTCTGCTCCCTGTGATCCGGCGCCCGAGCTCGGAGCTCAGGTGTCGACGCCCTTGCAGAATCGGGGCTGCGGTTGATGTTTGGGATACTGCCGCAGAGAAGATCGGATCCGATCCGATCCGATCCGATCTGCTTCGCCATGGAATAAATGCCCGAACTTGGATGTGCATGCCGAGGAAGAAATAAGGTAACGGATGGGGTTCGGGTTCGGGTTCGGGTTCAGGTCGGCGTATGTCTCCTTATCGGGATTGATGTTCGAATCTGAGTCAGGGTTCTGGATTTAGAGCTCATTCGGGATATTTTGCATCTGAAGCCGAGATTTGTTAGGGTTACGCTTTTCAGTTTGATCCTGGTTTTTGATCCTGAGGCAGATTCAGGATTAGCAGTTCCTCAACAATATTGCGGGAGCTGACGATGAAGCAGAATTGATAAAGTCGGTGTTTTATTAATAACAACACAGCAGTCAATGTGGAAGCATACTTCTGCGTTGAGTTCTAGAGATCGATCCATGTAGTGTTGATGCTCAAGCAAGGAGGAAAAACAGATCCTCGGCTACTGCTCGATTGTAGATAAAAAAAAAGAGTTTTTTTTCCATTTTGGCTTTAAGAAACAAGAAATGGCAACTCGGAATAGAACGGCAATTTTCAGAAAGTACAGAGATGCATTAAGGCAAGTCCGTATATCATCGGATCAATCTTCGTTATCGTCATCGAGCGGCATGGGTTCTTCATCAGGGCCTGTCATCGAGCTTGCAACCGCTCCTTTTATCAACCAGAAGGCAGGTTATAGCATCGTTAGTGGAGTAGACATGGACAATCCTCGGTAAGAGCTTAACCATTGTTCCCTCTTGCCATCTATATTTAGTTATATTTTGCTTTCCTTCCATCCTGTTTACTCTCTTCAGTGGATTTTATGCCTCATAGATCAAATCTAAATCATTTGGATCTAAATAGAGATCTGCCATGATCATAGCTAATTTAACTGCTTGATTTATCTATCGTCGCTGATTGCATTATTAGCTGCTGTATATATTGAATTCTTACATTGTGTTTCAAAGCTAGATCTATATTCTCCAGGCCCTCTTTTTCCCAATGTCTTTAATATATATCCTTCTGATTTTCATGCGTTTTAATCACATATGATCACAGATCTAAGTTGAGATCATTCAAGAGACAGACTTTTTGATCACGAATCTTATATGTTAAATCATGATGATTGATGGAGAATGCTCCATTGGAGTGCTATGCTACTCTATTTTGACTGCCATGTTGCTCAAAATTTTTATTTTGTCATCATGAGAAATACATTCACATATGTTTGAGCTGTGGATCATGTTCTCTGCGAGGAGTTCATATTTCATGGCTGATTCATCCTCCGAGAGGAGTTCTGGTTTGTTTGAGCTGTCGGGCATTTACAGTACAGTTAGTTACTAAATCAGCAAATTAATTACTTGAGAAGCTAATAGTTCTAATGAAGATTGATAAGGGGCATTTACCATCAAGGAACTGATTGCTAGCTCCGTAAGAACCTAAATTGAATAATTGATGGTGGGTCACTGAACTTACATGAGCTTGATTTTGATGGCTAAATTAATGGAGATTATGTTCCGCATAGAGCTAGATGTATTTCTCCTTAGATGGCCAAGATAGACCCGGTAAACCATAGAGCCTAGTAAAAACTGATTGAGACTTGCAAAATGAATGAACCTATTGAATGGAGTCATTGATGAAATGGAAGGTAGTTCTCTGAAGCATGGAGAAGTAGATTTTGTAAAAATATATGGAACTCAGAAGCGGTTCAGGTTCAATTGGTGTTAGGATGGTCAATTAGTAGCGGAAAATGTCTCTCTAGATTTTGGATAGTTGGTATTTAGAAGAGAACCAAATTTATAACATGGTTTTTGGTGATGGATGCGGTTAAAAAGAATGTCATTCGACTCAATTGAATGGTGGATATATTTTGGAAATTGGAACATAAAAGAGAAGAAAAGACCTTATCTAGGTGGCGGAGATGCTGTGGAAATGGCCTCAATTGTGAGAAGGATGATTGATATCACAGAAAGCTTCCTTATGGAGAGTTTTACCATGGATGGTGATTCTTGCCCTCTGATGAAAATTTGCCAATACATGAACTCTTTCCATAGTCTATCAGCCTGTGTCCAGATCTATTGATGGAGAGAGAGTTTCGGTTTCAGTGTCTTATGTGTCCAATGGTCCAAAGTAGCTTCGACGTTTGTATATTATCATACATCATGTGGTTCATAGAAATTGTGAAAGCCCTGTGGAGAATTCAGAGAAATGTAGATTTTTGAATGTGTAAGACCTTTTCAATTCGCTTTCACATCAGCCAAGAGATCAGAAATGAGATGAAAATGTGGATGTTAGCCATTACGATAAAGAGAATTTATGATCAGCATTTTAAAATAGCTTCCTCCCATCTTACTCCTGTAATTCAGGGTTCTAAGGGATAAAGTTTGATTGATTTTTAAGTTTCATCTACGAATTAGTTTTACTAGAAGAATACTGGGTGTTCTTATGAATGAGCTATATTTGAATTGATTGGTATTAATTTGATTTCAGGTATAAGCATATTTGTTTTCTTAGATGTGCAATACAGTTCATTTTTGAAACATAGAACAAATGGAGGTATTAGATGTGGTTGTCATAAAGAATCTTTTTAACCCTAGTTATATCTGCGTTATGTTTCTTAACTGTTTTTTTCCGAGTGCGTTTTTTATAATGTACTACGCCTTATTTTATTCAATGGTAAAATGCAATCCATTCAGGGCAGGGGCTGTGACAGTGGGTTTGCCACCAGCATGGGTGGACATCTCAGAAGAGATTTCAGATGACATGCAAAGAGTCCGGATGAGAATGAATGAATTGGTGAAGGCTCATGCAAAAGCACTTAGACCCATCTTTGGTGACAATAAAGGGGAGCAACAGATAATAGAATCACTAACCCGAGAAATCACGACTCAGCTAAAGAAATGTGAAAAAAATCTGCAGCGGTTATCTGTTGGAGTTGAAACGGGTGAAGATGCTAATCTTAGGAAAAATGTGCAGGTGAGGATTGGACTTTTCTCTGTTCCTCTCGTGAGAATGATTGTGTGAAAATACTCCGGGTCCTTAGGCCTATTTGTTTGTTTAAGACAGAGATCTTTGGCGACTAATCTCCAGTCTTTGTCCATGGAGTTTCGGAAACAACAGAAGGGGTACTTGGAAAGATTGCGACAGCAGCAAGATGTATGTCTCTCACAAAATAAGAAATAGAAGTGTAAAGACTTGGTTATCTGCTAGATCTGCATTTGTTTGTTAGCTTTATGATCTTTGGGCTGAATGTTTTTCCTGCAGTCTTCTTCAGGAGCTGATCTGGATGTTAATTTGAATGGTCACAGATCTATCCTCATTGATGATGACGATTTGGTATGTTGCTACTCAATTATCTTTACACATCTAATGTCTTGCATTTGCAGCTTTGTTGTTGTAGAATAATTTAACTGCCTTAGATAAAATATAATGGCAATCCATCTTGATGCAGGGGTATGTTGGAGAGGCCTATGATGTAGGGGTATGTTGTAGGTTTCAGAGATGCAACTACATTTTGAAAAATAAGAGAACAAACCTTGCTTAGAATGTTGCAAATACTTATTAAGAATTTGTTCCTCAATTTCCATCCATGTTTGTCATACCTTCTCTTGTATCCCTGCATATGTTGCAATATGGTGCCAATGTTTTCAGTGTTCTGAAAAATACAATCTGTTGTGTATGCATTCATAATTCCAAGCTGTACATTTTGGAACCCTCTTGGGTAGTAATAAGAGAACGTAGGATGAGATTGGACCTACTCGATTTCATAAGTGGCAGTATTTTATTTTTGTTTTTTGTTTCTTGTGTCGAAATTCCATATTCTCATATATGATCTAAAATGCTATGAAGATATGGTGCACTTTTGTGCCATAGTAGTAAAGTAATACTGTTGGTTTCAGGACTATATTGTGATATCTTTATGGTGATGTAGGGCCAGAGGTATGAGAGCAGCCAACATATGTCTCAAGTGAAAAGGCTGGATATTCATGCTGCGGAAAGGGAGAAGGAAATCTTACAGGTAGTTCACATTTAGTCATCTTGTGCAGGTCTCCCTCTGTCTATCCACATTTAGTGAATGATACATACCACCAGAATATAAAATGATGTTTCCTTTTTTTTGTGTGTGAAACAGATAGTGGAATCTGTCAATGATCTGGCACAGATTATGAAAGATTTATCTGTGCTGGTTATAGATCAGGTAGTAAGATTGAATTTTTTTTGTCATATATTCCTTTTTTATCTCAAGAAATCAGCCCTCTATCTCGTGTAATCTTTTTGTGTGTTCTACTGCTAGGGAACAATCGTTGATCGTATAGACTACAATATACAAAATGTTGCATCGTCAGTTGATCAAGGAAGGAAGCAGTTGGAAAGGGTAAACACAACTTGTCATTTTAAAGAATCCGAAATATATCACATGCACAGAGTCGGTTTGTGTAGTCCATGATAAAATTTTACAGTTGGAAGCATCTAAATGAAGAATGATCAAACAATCAAATGTTCTACCACATAATTCTGCATTAAACTTAAAACGTTCCTATTTACTATCTGGAATCGAGGCCATATATCGATCAAACTGAACGCCAGTATTAAAACTGAAAGTTTTTTGTTCTAATTTGAATTTGATTTGTTGTGGTGATATTAGATCATTGAAATATTAAGCTTTGAAGAAGCCTCACATATGAACCCGTAACATGCAACAATGTGTGTGCATCAACAGAGGCTGAAAGAACCCAGAAATCTGCATATAAACTCCTAAAATGCAATTATGTCTGTGCGTCAACTCAGGTGGAAAGAACCCCAAAATCTTGCTTTGAAACTCCTAAACAAGAGCTTTGCTATGAACTCTTAATAATGTTTGTGCATGCATACAGGTGGAAAGAACTCGCTAGCCTTTCATGCAAATGCAATAATGTTTCTATCATGCTGAAAGAACTCAAAATCCTTGTATCAAATTCCAAACATGCAATGATGTTAGTGGATCTATACAGGTGGAAAGAACCCAACCTGAAAGTGTTCCATATGAATGCAATAAGGTTTTGTGTATCAGGCTGAAAGAACCCAAAAGCCTTGCATGTAAACTCCTAACATGCAACAATGTTTCTGCATTGGTACAGGCTGAACGAACGCAAAAGCAAGGGGGCATGGTGCTATGTGTGATGATTCTTATCGGCCTCTGTCTCTTCATGATGTTTGTGCTCATTATGAAGTCGATCCTCTTTTGATTCCCCCCGTCCTCCGCCTGCTGCTGTATCTTAATTCTGAGCTGGATCTGGTTTTTGTTGGGGTGGCTTTAAAGAGGAGGGAGGGAGGATCAGATTCTCTTCCACATTATGTATACATGATTATTACTTTTGGCACTTGCTCCCCGGAAATATGAATCGGTGCTTCAGATATAGAGAAGGGAAGGAAAAAATAGATGGGAGTGTCACATAAAACAGCCCAGGAAGACCTTTAATCTTATGTAGAAACAGAGAAGTATTTATTTTAAGGCCCGAACTATCTCGCCTCTTGAGAAAAATCTTCCAAGGATCACTACCTGAGCTCAACTGCTGTAGAAGCTTCTTCTTCAAATCGGCCTGATGTATAGCAGCGAGTGATTGACTGTGATTCCGCATCAAGCATCCGATAGGTACACAAAATCTCCAAGTGCATTTGTTCTCTCTTCTTACATTGTGTACAACCTGTCCATTTTTCTGAGTGTGCCCAGCAAGCTGTACAACAGCAGAACTGCTGCTCAAAGTTGTTAATAACCCAAGATGGGGGCTAGTACCCATGAAGGTTTCTCTCGAAACCCTGTGAATCAATTCGATGTGCTGTTTTCCATGCATCTCATGTTGAAGGTACTCTCTTCATGTTTCTGTTAACCTGATACACCTTCAGCTGGCACCATCTAATTGTAATAGTATGTTTACAATCTGAGATGTATTCATGGGAAGAAGCTTGAGCTGTGTGTAAGCTGAAGCGATTTGGGGTATCTACAAATCACTCGAATGGTCCACGGTGGATTGATTAGCTTTACAAAACCGATTGGCATCATTTTGTGTATAAACTCAGATGCATCCTCTGCCATTTTGGAACCGATCGGGTGGGCTTTTGCGATTCATTCCTCTACATATTTTTCTTTATCAAGTAGATTGCTTTTTGCTGTATGTGTTGCCCATTGTTGGGAGAATATTGTTGGTCAAACATATAATCAAATCATTTATGTTCTCGTGCTTGGTGCATAAACAAGCATGAATGATGTTGTATCGAGAAGAGGTAGATCATTATCAGATCATTGTCAGTTCAACTTCCAGTATCTCCAAATTCACACCATTATCAAAACTAATTTGGTTCAACATTATAGTGTTTTGCACCATTACGGAACCATTATGATTCAATGCTAGTGTTCTTACGCCATTATCAAGTTCTATTCTTTTGCAATCAATGGTGCAAGCTCGCCACTGGATGCTATATAATCGTATGATGCTAGTACATAAACAAGAAATTGCAGTCGAGGATGTTACGTAAGGAAATTTGATGCTGCATAGGCCATTATCAAACCATTCTGGTTCTTGCAAGCCTTTTGTCATTCTTTTTCCTACAAGATTAAAAAAAAAAAATCCCCATTAATGTTTTGTTTTGCTACTTGACCTGCAACAGGATTTGGAATTCGCAATTCACTTGCTATGAATTGCAACTTCTTTATGCAAGTGAACAAACCGAAACACTCTTTCTCTGTTCTTTTGGCCAGTCCTTTTTCAATTCATTCGATTCCGTCGAAGAACGAGGGGATGATCAAGCCTTTTGCATCCATATATTTCTCCCCAAGGTGGCATGTAGATAATCGATTGTGCCGCACAAATGTCACGTTAAACTGAACTTGGAGAGTTTTTGCACATGACAGATTGGCTGTTGCATTTGAAGCAGCATTTTCTTTCTGGTTTTCTTGTGCCTGAGAAATTTTAGCGCAATTCATCCGTGTTTGCATTGAAAGAGAACTCGGACGTGATCCTCAAGACATCACAAGTCCCACAAAGCATACATCCATGACATGCATGGGAAACCGCGTGTCTGTCGTCGAGTACGAGCGAAGGCATCGGAATTGTCCGAGTTCCGTGCTCTTTGCGACATTGTATGCGACCGGGTTTTGCAGTCGATCGCAGCAGCTCACGGGGCTCGGAATGTGCTGATACGCAAGCGATGCAACCTATGCTCTCGCTATAGGCAGACATGTTTACACACATTTGCGTATGGGCTCGAGGCAATGCCGATGAATGGATAATGGGATGATGGATGATGATGATGGTGGTGGTGATGACGGTGACGATGATGGTGATGGTGGTGATGCTGCTGCTGATGATGATGGTTGATGGTGATGGTGGTGAAAGCTGGTGATGGTGATGATGGTGACAATGGTGACAATGGTGGTGGTGATGGTGATGGTGGGAATGGTGATGATGGTGACGGTGATGGTGATGATGGCGGTGGCGGTGGTGAGACCATGCATGATAATAATAATAATGATGATGGGAGGCTGGAGGCCATGCGCCACATGCCGCCCGACTCGTGCCCCGCATGTGGGCGCCCCATGCCCTGCCCATGCCATGCCATGCCATGCACGCTTCATCATCATCACCATCGCCGCCACCATCATCACCATCACCAGCTTCACCACCATCATCACCACCATCATCACCATCACCAGCTTCACCACCATCATCACCATCACCATCATCATCACCATCACCATCATCACCACCATCACCACCATCACCATCATCACCACCATCACCACCATCACCACCATCACCACCATCACCATCACAACCACCACTACCATCACCATCATCACCATCACCACCATCACCACCATCACCATCACCATCATCACCATCACCATCATCACCACCATCACCATCACCACCATCACCATCACCACCATCACCATCATCACCAGCATCATCATCATCATCACCATCATCATCATCCTCATCAGCAGCGGCGGCGGCAGCTGCAGCAGCATCTCTCTCGCTCTCTCTCGATCGATCGATTCGACGCAGACGAAGGAAGCTGTTTCCTCGCCTTCTTCTTCCTTCCACCACGATTCTGTCGCACACACGCACAGAAGAAGAAGAAGAAGAAGAAGAAGAGGGAGAAGAAGGAGGAGGAGGAGGAGGAGGAGGAGTGATCCTTGCACCTAGAGCCGGCTAACAATGCCTCGCATCCCTGGAGGCTGAGCCAGCGATTCAACCCCCACTGCTGTGTGTCGAGGGCTCCACCAGACATAGGCAGCGAAAGGGAAGACAAGAGAAGAGAAGCGAAGACAGATGCGAAGCGAAGTGCAGGGCCGAAGTTCTTCTTCTCCTTGATTGCGCAATTGAGGTTAGATCCTATCTTCTTCTTTCCTGCAAAGCGTGTATAAAACATCTCTCTCTCTCTCTCTCTCTCTCTCTCTATGATCCGCGTTTCCGTATACGAGCGAAACACTCATGCCATTGATACATACCGTCTCAGCAACTGTGGTCTTCCCGTTCCTTCGAGGTGAACTGTGGATGTATTCTATCTATCTTTTCTGTTACGTGTGGAGGGATACATGTATGGACCATGGGAAACAAACCTTGGCCTTGGTAGGGTTTTCTTTGTCTATGTCTAGGAGGCTTTTATGGATTCTGGGAAAGATCTTCACTTGTATTCGCCTACCATCGAGTGCCTTAGTATAGGCATCTTGGAAATCTTTGTCTTTGTAGGGCTTTGATTTTACATGTCTTGAGTCAGTACCATCTCCTTTACAGGAACATCAGTTGAGGGATCAGAAACCTTAACCAAAAGAAGGATTATTTTGTCTCCTTCATGAACACACACAGTCAGTTGTATACATCAGACAGATTAGTGAAAGAGGACAAATTCGTATCTTTAATGTGCAAACTTCATTGCATTTATATGCCGCCTATAATCTCTCTCTCTCTCTCTACAGGGGTTGTCTTTGTGCTGGAAAATTTAGAGCAATATGAAATGTTCCGTAGAAGTGGGTTATCATCGACCGGGGATATTGTTTGCTGAAGACTCTCCTTCTACAGCTACATCTAGATCAACGTCTGCTTCTACGTCGTCATCTTCATCTTCTTCCTCCTCATCTAAAGCTGCAAGGAATTTTCCTATTCTAGAGTTCTTGTTCTTTCATAAGGCAATCAAAGCTGAATTGGAGAAACTCTACGCTGATGCACTTGCTGTGGAACATGGGGGTGAAGAAGAGCTTCTTGTCCTTCGTGATCGGTATGAATTCTTGCGGTTTGTGTACACGCAACACAGTAATGCCGAGGATGAGGTAATTCAATCTGTACTTTAATTTTAATACTGGTATTCTAGTAGAATTGAGCGCTGACCCTGATTGCAAGGGTGTAATTGAGAATACGCAATGATATTAGAGATTGCAACACCCTTAGGATATTACGTAAAAAGCTATTGCAGCATTTGTGGAGCTGAGATTTGAGCATGAGTTACTCCGGTGAATGTTTTGCCGCCTCAGTAACTTCAGCAGATGACGAAGAAAAGAGACAACTCATGTAGTTTTATGTTGTTTTAAGATTCTTCATAGAATGATACGAGGACTATCATGACAGGTTATATTTCCAGCACTTGACAGCCGTGTGAAAAATGTTGCAAAGACTTATTCACTTGAGCACAAGGAGGAGAGTGACCTTTTTGATCAGATGCTTGAGTTGCTTCATCTTGCGCTTAAAGAGAGATCAAATGTGACAACTAAATTGCGGCGTCAACTGATTTGCTGCACAGAAGCTATCCAAACCACTCTCTGCCAACATCTCTCAAAGGAAGAGATGCAGGTAAACCTATATTTTACCATTCCTTATTTACCAATATATCACTGATAGCAGTAGATTCATGAATCGACGACTAATGTAATCTTTATTTATATCATCTCGAAACATTGTTGTCAGCTTCACCCTCAGTTTATGCATCCTATTCGCCATAGGTGGGGTTTTCTCTGTTTTTACATTTTTCTTTGTACATTCAGACATGTATTGAATCTCATTTAGCTGCGACTGCATTGTTCCCTCAAGCCCGTTTGGCCAATTAAAAGATCGATAATATATATAGATATTTGGATATGTATGTATATGTGTATTTATGTCATAATAAAATATTAGTAGGAGGTAGATTTGTTTCGAGTTTCTAATTATACTAGTTAATTTATGACACATTTTCTTTTTTTTTCGGCTGCAGGTGTATCCATTGTTAATTCAGAATTTCAGTTTTGATGAACAAGCTGGGCTTGTATGGCAATTTATGTGCAGTATTCCAGTGAATCTCATGGAGATCTTTCTTCCTTGGCTGGTATCTTACCTTTCACAGGAAGAGCACCAAGAAATGATTGCATGCATGCACAAAGTCATTCCAAACGAGGAGCTGCTACAGAAGGCACGCATCCCTTTTTATTCCAGAAAAATTTAGATAGGGCCTCCTGCTAATTTGTCAATGTGATTGTATTTGCATATTGGTGCAGGTTATCTTTGCATGGCTCAAAGGATCACATGCAACGCCAGAAGACATTGTTCCTGAACATTTTTCTATTAATCTGGATGCATCTGTAGCTGTTGCAGAATCTGCTCTGATAGAAAAAGGAAATGAAGATAACTTTCATGGTAAACCTGGTATTGTGAAAGCAAACAGCAGTATCTTACCTGCTAAGCGGAATGTGGACTGCCTGGGTTTTGACAGGCATGATGAACTAGCAATGAAAAAGAAGAGCCGCTCTCCTATTGAAACAATTTTTTTTTGGCACTCTGCGATCAAGAAAGAACTTAACCGTTTTACAGAAGAAGCCAGAAAACTACAATCAACAATGGGTGCAAGCTTCTCAGGATTCTGTGATTTCTTTGATATTTTGGTGCAAGCATGTGTCTTTCGCAGGTGAATGCTATTTTCATGTTTATCTTGCTTTCTTAGTTGTTTTCTGGAGCCACTAATTATTGCACGTATGGGGTCAAACTGATTTCCTTAATGTACTTGATCTGGGCTGTGTTAAATGCTAGAGGTGTAAGTTGTTTAAATTGTACACATAGCAGATGCTTTTGGATTATGAAATAAAACATCCGATGCTTAGTAATGCTTATATGTATGCATTTCTATAGCTAACCATTTAAAATATTTTAACAGTATTGCTGTAGAAAAGGTTTTACTTCCAGCAGCAAGACAGAGGACAAAACAGCCTATGTCTTTCACGTCTAAGCATGCTGAAGAAGAGCACTGTTTTGATGATATACGGCATTTACTTGAGAGTTTGCAAACGAGAAAAGAGAACCTGACAGTTGAGGTTCGTAGCACTCTCTACGAATATACAAAACTGATTTACACGAAGATCAACCAGAGTTTAGCCGATGAATCAGAAGAGGTAATGAGGTTCCTAAGATGCTCGTGAATTCCATAATCATCAGTGCAGTAGTCAACATGGCTTATGTGTTATAGTTGACTGAAAATGGTAGAAACTAGTAATGGTGTGAACAAGCAGTTTTCTGGGTAGATGGCGTCCTTTGTACCAATGGTCTTATCATGCAAATTGCTTATTGACCTGAAATGAAATCCTTCAATACCAGGGGCTGATTGTGTTGCCGTTTGCTTCAGGTTTTGCTTGTGGTAAGGAAGAACTTTAGTGTCGAGAAACAACGAGCTCTGGTGTATCAATGTCTTCGTGTTATGCCTCTAAAGCAGCTGGAAAAGGTCCTTCCCTGGATTATAAATGCACTTAATGAGGAGGAAGCTGACAATCTAATTCAAGCTATATGTCTAGCAGGTACTCTCTCTCTCTCTCTCTCTCTCTCTCTTCCCCTCTCTGTGATCAATGGATACATTGAGTGGTGCAAACACAAACATTCACTAATGATGCTAATTGATCTGTGGAAAGAACCAAAGGAGATTCCTTTTTTTCTTTTTAAATCCATTATAAACATCGCTACCCCGTTCATGAATGTTTCCATATGGTTGAATTTGTTTTGTTTCCTTTTGGGGGGCGTGTATATGCAGCACCAGAAAGTGATGCAGCTCTGGTAACATTGCTCTTGGGATGGGCTTGTAAGGGACGCTTCCATAGTTCTGCAGTTTGTGGTGGTGTCAGTTGTTTCTCCTTCACTAAAAGGTTTTCTCCTGGGGGTTTATCTGTGGAAGAGCAAGAGCCTCCCCAATCACTCGCCATTCATGGAAAGAACGTCTATGCAGATTCAGAAGTTGGAGCAGTAAAATGTCCACTGTACAGTAACAGTGAGAGAACGGGTAAAGCTTTGTCACTATCTTCCAAGAATAATGAACTGCTAGAGAATAGTCAACCTGCTTGTTGTTGTGTGCCAGCTCTGGGAGTAGACAAGAGCACTTCTGTTCTTGGTTCAGGATCTGGAAGGAGATCCCTGAAGGCATTACATTCAAAGACACTTCACAGAGGTTATCTGGATTCAGGATTGTTTCGATTGGGAAACGATCTTCAACATCGTGAGAAAGGATCGGTCGCAAAACCCATTGATACAATATTTCAATTCCATAAAGCAATACGGAAAGATCTTGAATACCTTGATGAAGAGTCTGCAAAACTAATCTGTGGCAATGCTGAATTTTTAAGGCAGTTTAATGGCAGGTTCAGACTGCTATGGAGTTTGTATCAAGCTCACAGCAAAGCAGAAGATGACATTGTCTTTCCTGCTCTAGAAGCAAGAGAGGCTCTTCACAACGTAAGTCACTCTTATACTATCGATCACAAACATGAAGAAGAACTATTTAAAGAAATATACAACTTGCTCTCTGAGCTATCACATATTGAAGACAAATCGCAAGACTCGGGAAGCTACAACGGATGCAAAGACGACATTGTAAATCAGTGTGAGAATAAGATGCTTTACAGGCAGGGTCTTGCTGCCAAGTTGCAAGGCATGTGCAAGTCTGTGCGTATCACTCTAGACCAGCATGTGTCTAGAGAAGAAATTGAGTTATGGCCTTTATTTTCCTCACATTTCACTGTGGAAGAACAAGAGAAGATTGTCGGTCAGATAATAGGAACTACAGGTGCAGAGGTGTTGCAGGCTATGCTTCCTTGGGTAACCACACCCCTGTCTGAGGAAGAGCAAAACAGTATGATGGACACGTGGCTACAAGTGACTAGAAACACCATGTTTGACAAGTGGTTACGAGCATGGTGGAAAGGAACCCCAGCTGGCTCACCTGGCTCACCCCTTTTAGATGATGAGGTACCTGAATCAGGGACACCTGAAAGCCTACAATTGGTTGCAGATTACCTCTCAAAAGGCACATATCATATCGAGAACTGTATAGTGCACTCATCAGAATCTGAAGACTGTATGAAAACTACGAGTTGTAATCGACCACATCAAGGTGCCAGTATGAAGCATCAGAGCGCTACAGACTTGTCTTGTCAGCCATCTGCGATTAGAGATTTGGAGTCTCCTGTTTGTGACCGAGGAAATATCGAGTCAGGCTCTGCAGAATTCAAACCAGGTTGGCAAGATATCTTCCGAATGAATGAGAAGGAGCTAGAAGCTGCTGTCCGAAGGGTCTCAGGAGACACATCTCTTGATCCCAGGCGCAAAGCCTATCTCATACAAAATTTGTTGACTAGGTATATAAGCTGGTTTTTCATGTATTTTTTTCTTTTCAGTAATCAATATGGGAAAACGCCAAATACTCTTAAAATCAAGGGTGGTTACAAGTATACCTGTGAAAAGGCTTGGATATTTATAAGGATATCCCTAAGTTTCTGAATTTCCCAAGGATATTCTCATTTGATGATCATTCTCGAACTGTAGTATCCATGATCACTGCCTGTTTCTCTCTATAGAACTATCTCGTTCAAATTTTTAGTGTTAGTGTCCACATTTTATCATTTTGATATTCATTAACCTATTTCTAACATCTATAATATTACAGTCGCTGGATTGTGGCTCAACAACAAGTCTCTCATGGTATACAAAGATCCTCGGATGTTGATGAGGAGGGTCGGTGCCCCTCATTTACAGATGCCACCAATCATACATTTGGATGTGAGCATTACAAGCGCAATTGCAAAGTACGGGCCTCATGCTGTGGACTTCTTTTCCCGTGCCAGCATTGCCACGATAAAGTTAGCGACCATACTATGGACAGGTGAGATTTCTATTGACGGAAGTAGAAAATCTAGCCAGTATGATGTAGCTCATTGTCTCCTATCTCTTGACATAACAGACAAGCAACAAAGGAGATGATGTGCATGAAATGCATGGTAGTACAACCAATTGCGCAATATTGCTCCACTCCATCATGTGAGGGATTCCAGATGGGGAAGTACTACTGTAGTATATGCAAACTCTTTGATGATTCAAGGTATCATCTTTAAAAGTTCAGGTTTCTGCCGGTTTAATTTTGTTATATTATTCAAGTGATTTGTTCATTTGAGGTAATGGATCTGTTGTAGGGAGATCTACCACTGTCCGTCATGCAATCTATGCAGGGTGGGTAAAGGTCTTGGAATTGATTTTTTCCACTGTATGACTTGCAACGCATGTATGTCTACTTCATTAACCAGTCATAAATGCCGGGAGAAGGGTATGGAGTCAGATTGCCCAATTTGTCATGATTTTCTTTTCACATCACATACACCGGTGAAGGCTCTCTCCTGCGGGCACTTTATGCACTCTGATTGTTATCGGGTAAAAAGTGGAAAACCGTGATCTTCTATCAAAATTTTTATGTGATACAAAAGATATTTTCATTGTGCTAAATTTTTTGTATGGTTTTTCCCAGGCATACACATATAGCCATTATACCTGTCCCATATGCAGCAAATCTCTTGGTGCAATGGATGTAAGTAATTAATTGGTTATCCATTCTTTTTCGTTCTTCAAACTAAAGAGTTGTTCATTTGTACACATTCTGATTTACAGCTCTCCTGAAATTGTTTGGCAGGCTTATTTCGGTATGCTTGATGCTTTGTTAGCTTCAGAGCAACTCCCTGAAGAGTATAGAAACAGAGAGCAGGCAATTTCTAGCTACTGAACTTTTCCGCTTCAATGTTTAACATGTTATATATCGAGAAATATAGATTGATCTATAAAAAATGTCTTATGCAGGAGATCCTCTGTCATGATTGCGAACAGAAGAGTACAGCTCCATTTCACTGGCTGTACCACAAGTGTAAGAATTGTGGTTCATATAATACTAGAGCAATTTGAGGT
>JBBBWG010011112.1:132032-154319 GCA_037176905.1 Azolla pinnata
CCTCTCTCTTAATTGAGCCTCTTAAACCCTCATTTTAGCTTAAACCCTACTTCTCTCTTAAACCCTCTTAAACCCTACCTCTCTCTTAATTGAGCCTCTTAAACCCTCGTTTTAGCTTAAACCCTGCTTATGTCTCCTAATTAAACTTCTTTTAGCTTAAACCTTGCTTATGTCTCCTTATTAAACTTCTTTTAGCTTAAACCCTGCTTATATCTCCTAATTCAACCCAGATTTCTCTCTTAAACCCTCGTTAAACCTCTTTAGCTTGAACCTTGGCTATCTCTTCAACCCTCAAATCATCGTTAAACCTTTTTAGTTCACTCTCTTGAACCCTGGTCATCTCTCAAACCCTGCTTAGCCCTCTTTTTGGCTTCCCCTCTCGAATCCCTTGCTCATCTCTCAGACCCCGATTAAACTTCTTCATCACAAACCCTGATTGTATCCTAAACACCAATTATCTCTTAATTAATCTCTGGTCCTCCCCTAAACCCCAATCAATCCTCATTCTGCTTCCCTCTCTTAAACCCCCTAGACGATCTCTTATTAGCCTAAGCAACACGTTAAATATACATATATATCTTTGTTTTGCAAACCCTCCACAATAGTCATGCAACTCGGAAGATGTTGCTACAACAAGGAAAAAGGATTTCATATGAGAACAGAGAGCCACAGGGATCTTTGCGGGGGAATCATCCGAAGCCTAATCGACACTACTCTACACCATCGAAGTTCTTATTTCCAGAATCTAAAATGTTTTTTAACCGACGATGATGTACAAGAAGATGTCTGAGACGGAGCCGAAAAACCATCGGAACCGCATCACGAACATCGGTATACAAAAACAAACACTGAGCAGAAAGCCGCATTCTTTTCATTTTCTTCTGGGGCCTTGCCTGGGCTCTTTGTAAAAAACAATTTACCCACTAACTCAACAACAGCAACATAGAAGGCTGGGATACGTATTCGTATATATGCGTCGCGTACGCGTACGCGTACGGGTACGAATACGTAGGTACAGCGCGGGCCGTACAAGAAGACAGTGGATATGTCCATACATACGGTTCCTGCGCGAGAGGAAGCTCCTTCGCCATGGCCGCCGCTCGGGCGCTCAGAGCTTCTTCTTCCTCCATCTCCGTTTCCGCTTCTGCTTCTGCTTCTGCTTCTGCTTCGGCTCCTGCTCCGGCTCCGGCTTCTCTCCGTCCTCGCCCTGCAAACGTCTCCTTCCTCCTTCACCTCCTTCTCCACGGCTATCGGCGCCCCCTCCCTCGCTTCCGCCCCTCCCGTTTCCTCCTCCTCCCCCCTGGAAGACGAGGAGGAGGATCCGCCGCCTGCGACGCCGGACGCCGCCGCCATCGCCCGCTCATCCACCCCCCCGGCCGCTTCTCTCCCCCCGCCGCGCCTCCATCGCTGGCCATCGCAGCAGCGACTTTCAACAGCTTCTCCGCTCTGCATTCCGCGGCGCCCCCCCCTCCTCCTCCTCCTCCTCCAGCCCCCGAGGAGCCGGTGCTCCTGTCATCTAAAGGTCTCCTCCTCTTTCGCTCACGTTCAGGCTTCCCAATACTTTTTCTTTCCCGTCATTGCGAAAGGTCACGCTTTTCCTTCATGCATATGTGGTTCTGGTTCGAGAGAACGTAGGCCTCTCACGCTTCGGCCGGTGAGAAGGTCTCTCTTTTGTGTCGGACATATCTGGTTTTGATCGGAAGAAGCAAGGATTTAGGCCATCGCCACGAATCTCTGATGAACTCTCCATGTTATTCTTACATAGTCTACATGGGATAGAATCTCCTAAAGTAGATGCATCTTTCATGCTCCTAGTTACGGAAATTCCACTCCACGTATCTGTTCTGTTTACCTCACAAGCATATAAGTTTGAGTGTTATGCATTCTCCCCCATTTTGATGCGAAGATGTTGACATTTTTCTCCCTCATCCCAAAGAATGTGCAAATGGCGATATTTTGTTCACATTTGGCGATCCCAGACAGCACACACAAGCAGCGCCGGAAGAATCCATCGAGGAATCTGAAGGGGTTACAGATATATGTGCTGGTAAGGGAACAGAAGAAAATGAGGAGCTAGCTGTGGACTCCAGTTCTAGTGAAAGTGGATCACCACAAGACGCCAAGACACTGGACTTGGTGGAGGATATAAACTTGGAATTAGAGCACAATGACTCCTCACCCGAAGACTGTGCAGTAAAAGCAGACAAAGAGGTTAGAATTCCCCATTCCTTTCCTGATTTTTTCTGAGCTTTTTGAGAACAAAGGAAAATTTTGGTACCTTGATAAGTATGAATCAGAAGAATATCTTTAGTTTCGATTGATTATCACGAATATTGATAAATTATGAGTGGAACTTAGTGTTTTGATTGCACTGAGGCAGACAAAGGTGTTTCCACAGCACCACGGAAGACTACAATGCTAGAATTTTTTGATTTCCTATTGATTTTTATTCATGTTATTAAACCATAATGGAAACGTGGTGTTTTGATAAAATCGAGGCAAAAATGAGGCTACAGTTGCCCTCTTTACTCGCATGAATGTTGTTAAACTGAGGCAGAGTTTGGCATTGAACATGACAACATCAAAGTAGGGGAGATAAACTTGAGCCTAGTATGTTTTGAGAATTGTCTCATTATTTCTCCAAATCCAGAGGGATACTATTCAACAAGTTCACTGTGGAAGGGGTATAATTCTCAGTTTTGTTTGTGATACTGACTCCTTGTCGTGAACAGATGTAGCCCCCTACCCCCTGGAAAGAGGCATTTCTGATTATCAATTGTACAAAAGAACAAGGTTTAGTGCATGCCTTAAGGAAGATTTATTGAATGGAAATGTATTGAATTAGGATGAAATTTGCCATGCCAGATTCAGTTATTACCTGTGGCAATAGTACATTCCAAGCATATGATGCACATCAATTTGCAAAATCGAACTTTCTGTTAAGATAAATAGACAAGTTATAGTTGTGATCCCAGATTTAGGTGGATATAGTAAGGGTTCATAGATTTGATTTTTCATGAGATTACAGTCGGAAAAATACCTTGTTATGCGTGCTTGCCATTGAAATCTTGTGATAAGATTTTTGCTTGGTTTTTTCAAGATGTATTTTCGGAGGTGGACGTAGACCTCCCTATAGAGAATCTGACTTCATTTGTTATTTCTTCATTAAGTATTCTTCTATTCACCATGATTTTCATCCCTTATTCTCCATGGTCACATTATGTGTGTTCTTTATTGTGCCCAATTGCAGGAGGAGATAAAGCACGTGCTTACTGGGGATCTTGAGTCGGAAAAGTCCTCGGAAAGGTGTGATTCTTCCTGTTGGAGTGCATCTTGAAGTGTCTGATTCTATTTTCTATGACAGTCTATGCAAGGATATCCTTTAATCATTTATAGATCAAGAAATAGAATAATTACAGCTCGAGACAGAGCCTACTGACTTCTGGAATTCGTAGTTAAAGAACGTTTAGGAAAGCAGTAATATTTCGTTACATAAACAAGAAATCTCCTAGTACCTAATTCACACTAAAGTACCTCAAGTAAAATTGACCATGGATTAATGTGATCTGAAAATGGGAGAAAGTACCAATATAGTTTTCTCTCATCTTTAGGCACTGGAAATCTTAAGACACCACAATGGTAGTTTGTTGTTTAGTCTCTTTGGGTGTTTGTACCCTTCAGAGAATCATACTGGTTAACATATGAAGGCATGGCATTGTATATGTATTAGTATAAAGGAAATCAGGATAGTAAGGGACTTGAATACAAAAATTGGGAAAGAGAAAACTAGGAAAGGATGAAACTATTAGAAGTTATTGTTGCATGATGTGATTACAGAACTGAGCAGAAGATGAAGGAAAGTTACGGAACTTATCAAACATTTTGTTTTTTCCCATAGTTACCATGGTTTAGTGATGTACAACGAGTTTTCAAGATGGCCTTGATATTTTCAAGTCACATGTACGGATGAAACACATTGTTACTGGATGATAAAGTTTCCATGTCTTGGTTCTGATTCAACATAGGCACTAGTCAATGGAAATAGGCAAATCAATGTCAGTTTGCAGCAAAAGAATTTCATACGAAGTCCACATTCTTCAGCCACAATATTTTGACTGTCTGATTCTGACATCCCTGTAGCAGTATGGTCTGTAGACTATAGAATGATGTAAGAGGGTTTATGACATTGGATCTAGGCTGGACTGCTCTCTGTTCATGTGAAAAGCTTCCAGTGTGACCAAGTACAACATGAATTCATATGGTCGTCACTTTCTTTTTATCCACTTGTGCCTTGAGACATTCCTAGAACATGCCACTCTGCAATCCATTTCTGGGTATGTCTAGAAGTGGCAATTCTTTTATAATTCAGAGTGCATGGAGGGTTCACTTGAGCTAGACATCATGACATTTCCATTCAGTGCATTAGTTTTGATACCATGACACTATCATTCACAGTCTTGATTTTGGACAATATCCTTAGTAGCTTTTATAGTGATCATTGTCCCACGGTGCTCTCAAGGAGATTCTTCAGCAGCAACTAGCCTTTTGATTTCCGTACAACAAGTCTTGGATAACTGATTCAGCTGCAAATGTATGCCCTGTTGATTTGTTTTGTATCACAAATATTGGTTTTAGTTCTGTTGATATTTTGATTATTCATGAGCAAAAGCTATCACAGCAACTATGACAAAGGTGTGGCAACACAGTAGAGTGCATAAAGCCATATGTACACACAGTTGACAATATCTCCTGCTAAGGGCCATTGTGGTGCAGAAAGTCTTGGGGATTTGCAGTGTTGAGGGAATCAGGAAATTGTGTATCATTACCCTAAACCACACATTGAACTACAGTTATTTGAGGCATTAATCACGCCCACCTCCTTGTATGGAGTCATAAATATGAGAAGAACGTCTCTGCAGTGCAAAAGATTGAAGAAATATTTCAAATCCATTGTAATTAACACTGAATTACAAGTAAGGCCAGTAATGGCAAGCACACTTTGTCAATCATTGAATCTTAGAATTGCCGAGCCATCACCATCCATCATTAATTTTTACTTCATCGGTACAACTTTCTGAAAATATGCATAGAGAAAATAACAAAGTCTACTTAATTTAAATAAACACAATAAACTTAGATTGATGATGGTGGAAGTCACTCTTTTTGTCCATCTAGGCCCAAATATTTGTTTGACAGATTTGTTCCATACATATATATTTACTGTGGGCAATAGTTGATAGAGGACATGCTGGATAAAGTGAAGGCACAACTCAAAGGAGGCATAGCAACTAGATTTATGGTCTTCATTGCGGCCATGTCAACACAAACAGAGACTCGTGATATGAACATCTTCATAAAATGAAGGGATATGTGGCTTTTGCATTTTGGAATCCTCTTGATAGAGAAGGTGGCAATTTCAGTTCCAATTGGTTATTCGTGAATACATTTAAACCATTAGGAGCTAAAATAGAGAGAAAATTTTCTGTTGTGTCATGCATGGATGAATTAATATATAGGTCCATGGATATATAGGTTTAGATAAATAGATCGATTGATGGATAATAACTTTATATGGAAGCAAATTACCTCAGTACTTTCCTCAGATTTTCTAGTTTTTGTCGCTCAACAAAACAGTGTTGATGAGAAGCCTAACCAAGTATTGAAGCTATATTCTGGTGGAGCAATCAGGCCGCATCCAGACAAGGTGTGCTGCTTTCCTTTAATGGAATTGGTTCAATTATGTGGTAAGAAATTCTATAGGCAATTTATACTTCAATTAATTGTGTTATATTCCCAGTAGAAAACAAACCAGCCTCATGGCTATGATTTGTCACACACCTGATGTACGGCAGGTTTCCTCTGGTGGTGAAGATGCTTATTTCATTGAAGGAATGTGGGCAGGAGTAGCAGATGGTGTTGGAGGATGGGCTCTAAGCGGTCAGTTTGGCATTGATTTCGTTTACAACTTTGCTATTGTTCTTGGTACTAGCATTTGTAATCATGGGTGGGACTTTTGAATGCTTTATTTGTCTGCGTGGTGCTGATGTGGACTGCATACAAGCATGCATTAAGTTGTTTTATTTACATTATTTCTTAAGAATGACAAAGCAGTGCGTGTACAACAAGTTTATCATGTACAAGCACTGCTTCATCATTCTTAAGGAATATGTAAATAGAACAATTGGTGAATCTTTAATAATCTTTGTGTATTGCTGATGCTGATTGCGTACAAGCATGCACTATGCCTATCAAATATTCACCAATTGTTTTATTTACTTTATTCCTTAAAATTGATGAAGCAGTGCTTGTATTTCAAGTTTATCATGTACAGTGGATCAAAGTCTGACAGTTTCCAACTTCTCAGGTGTTGACTCCGGGATATACTCACGTGAACTGATGACGAATTGTGGTCATTTTGTAAGCCTCGAAAAAGGAATTCCCGATCCCAGATCTATAATCATCAAGAGTGTAGCGAAAACAAAAGCTATGGGTACATGCACAGCAATAGTTGCTGGTTTGCATTGTCAGGTACTAATATCCTTGGCATTTAGGGACATTTGGGGGGCATATAGCATGAAAGATTTTGCTCTGAACAGTGGCTGCTGCTGCTGCTGCAGACTCTTTATGTTGCAAATGTAGGCGATTCCGGTTTCCTTGTTGTGAGGGATGGGGGTGTGATAGCCAAGTCAAAGCCAATGCAGAGAGGCTTCAATTTTCCTTATCAGATAGGCAGCGATGGCGATGATCCTTCGATGGCAGAGGTGAGCGTCTGCCAAAACCCAAAATTTTCAACACAGAAAAAGCCTGTAACTACCCGGGCAAATGGTGAAATACTGCCCTGATCTTGCAGACATTCGAAGTTCGTGTAGAATCAGGAGACGTGTTGGTGTTGGCAACGGATGGTGTCTACGATAACCTCTACGAGAGAGAAATTGTGGACGTTGTTGTTTCGGGGCACAGCAAAGGCATCGAGCCGAATGTAAGTTGCTGGTTTATTTTCAAAGCATCAACGTATTACAATACGAGTACACGAAGAATGGTTTTACAGATTGCAGGCAACAGAGCTTGTTAAGATTATGTTTGAGGAATATGCACTGTACTATATACTGAATTGGGAAGAATTAAGTACATGTTTCTTTGACAGATTGTAGCAACATGGCTCGTGAAGCTGGCCCATCAAGCAGGCCTGAATAGTAGAGGCAGAAGCCCTTTCAGCGATGCAGCACAGGCAGCTGGTTATGCGTGCGAGGGCGGGAAGCTCGATGATGCCACTGTCGTCGTGTCTTACATCGAGTAAAAGGAGAGGATACATACATCAGAAGATTTGGATTGGCAAATGTATAGATAAGCCTCTTGCCGAAGACAGTTAGTATTCTTTCTCTGCATATACTACATGCCATCTCTTCGATGACGCTGCTTTTTATTGTGCTCTCAAAGTAGAACCTTAATCGAATGAAAAGCTTGTCATTGGTTTTGCAAAGATAACCAAGTCCTGCGTCGATTGACATGATTTCCTCCCGAGTACATGAACGTGTATTTTTTCGATTGCTAGTTGGTGGGGGAGAGATCTCCAGGATTCTCGGAGACAACTTTCCGCTTGAAGAATCCTCCAAACAAATGCCATTTTGTCTGATAAACTCCGAAAACTTTGAGCGGATCTATAACGATTGTTCCTCAGTATATGAGCTTCATCAGCACTTTTCTTTTTTCTCGTCTTTTTCGCAGGTACTGGTCTCTTGTGAGGTTCATGCTTCTGCACTCATTTGTCGGTTTCAGGTGCCCGGTTAGCGATGTGAAATTTGTGGGTTTGCCTGGTAATGGTAATGTTGCGTGCTCCGAATGCAAATAATGGAAGTTCAGGCACATGCAGTGAGGAAGAAGGGGATGCATGTTGAGTGAAAAAGAAGAGGTTGATGGAAGTGCTAGTTTCGATCGTATATTTTGCTGCTACCACACTTCTTTCATGTTTGAAAATCGAGGGTGTTTATCAGGTTTGTTATTGGACTGGAAGCACAATTTCAGAGAGACATATGCTTCTTCTGCAATGAAGTGCATATAGTAGCTACTATGAATTGCTTCTGTGCTGCTCAGCACTTGGACGCTGTTTCGCGTTTCTTTTCTTCTTAGAACGCCGTCTTAACTAGTGGAAGTGTCGCTGAATTCAATGAAGAGTCAAGTGTTAGTGGAATCGTTAAGAGGGTTATGATCTGTTGAGAGAATCGAAACACAACAACTTGTCATGGAAGATGAGGAGTTCTTTTGCATCGAAGTGCTGCCGCACTCCCATGAGATCACAAATGATGTTTGGCCAAATGATGTTTTTGTTGGTTGGGTGATTGAACATCATCGATCCGAGGGTAAAAATTTGGTGGTTCTCGCACACATTATGAGTCAGATCATGTATTAATCGATAAGCAGAGAGAAAACGCTAGTTCTAATCCGTTTCGATCGGTCATTACAGCATCTACTTCTAATCATCGGTATCAATTACATTCGACCACTAATTGTCATCAGAAGGTTAAACATAGAGACTGGCACCCGAACTCTAAGCTCTGATGAATGATCTATGGAAATGTGTCCTTGTGAATATGCCCATGGAGCATATCGAAGGAAAAGCTTTCCGCAATTCATCTGAAGTTTTAAGGAGAACAAATTACAATTGAAGTGGTCTGTATGGGCATTATTATCGTCAGGAGAAATTCTTACAAGTTCGTTTACAAATCAGCCTTGAATGTGATACAGACTCTATACATTACAAATTCTCTAGTGTGTGTGTGTATATATATATATATATGTACATATATAACACATCGGGGCTCTGAATTAATTGAATGTAACAATTCTGTTCAAGAAGCATACCTCTTTATTGGGTGGGTTTTCCCATGTTTATGGGTTTTGAATCCAACACTCGAATTCGTGTTCCACGAGTTTGCCTTGCGTGCCGATTCCTTTCCATCATGTTGTGGAATGCTCGGATGAAGACAATCGCAGACATGTACAGAAAGCGGGCGAAACTATTGGTATTACCTTCAAACACGACCTGTCCGAAAAACCGTTTTGCGGGGTGACACCTCCTCTCGAGCAAAGGAAAAACAAGCATATCCACGGATGGTATGTTTCAGCTTGTCAGCTCATTTCGGTTGGCTTTCGATGGAAACGCACGACAATACAAGTAATGTTGTCAGTACTCCCTTTCCGCAAAGCTTCCTCGGCTAGCTTCTTTGCTGCATCTTGAGCATTGGGCAAGGACCGAACAAGCGAAACAGCATCCTGATCATTTGCACAAGATCACCATTTCTCACAAAGAGCCGGAAACCAATGCATACATTCAGCAGAAGAGGAGTTTGAGCGATGTCCATCATGCCCTCACCTGATTCGTAAAGACATCCCATAAACCGTCACTAGCAATGATCAGAAACTCGTGCTTGGCATCGATAATCTCCTCCTACACAAGTATCAACTGCATACATAAGCTAGGTGTTACCAGAAAAAACCTGAGACTTAATGCTGATTTATATACATCCCTTGTCATCATGACTTGGAAGATGAACACAAGAAACAACCAACGTGGGTAGGTAATTCAAACCATGCACAGAAACCTTGTGGCCTTATCAATAAAACTACATCTCCAAATAAAGGAACCGAAGGAATCACTGCAAACCAAGGGGCAAAATCACCATTCGTACTAAAAGAGCTTCATAAGCTGTGTTGATTACCTGAAATTCAGGGGTTGAAATTACCAATCTCTTCAATGATTGATTACCAAAGGCACGCGATACAGCAAGGATGCCACTTACTCTCCAAGTGCCTGCAAAAAATTTGGACAATTACATAGTGCTAAATATTTAGAGGCTAAAAACCATAAAAGATATTACCAGCCCAAATTACAGCTCCTCCTGCGCTCTCAATCCTGTTCCTTTCATCCTTACGATTAGGTTTGTGATCAATTGACAGGGGAATAGCTGCAATGTTCATTATAAATAATAACCATAATAATGATAAATATACATAAACAGAGAACTAATAATGATTTTCCCTCACCTTTCCCAGCCCTGCACATAACTGCCCTTGAATCGCCAACATTGGCAACAAGTAAATAGTCGTCCACTAATATGGCAATTGTTGCCGTTGATCCAGCATTTTTATGCACAACTTTTTCAGCCCTAAGATACTCTGCGTCTATTTGTTGATAAGTT
This sequence comes from Azolla pinnata, assembly GCA_037176905.1. Lineage (NCBI taxonomy): Eukaryota > Viridiplantae > Streptophyta > Polypodiopsida > Salviniales > Salviniaceae > Azolla > Azolla pinnata. The sequence continues at coordinate 142,229 of JBBBWG010011112.1, forward strand.
TCAACTATAGCAATAGCATACACAAATTATTCAGTCAATAGATACACCAGCACAAAAAACCTCTCAATCTAGGACGTGTGTAAAATCCATTGCGAGCATTGCATATATACCTATTGCAGTCTTTTTGTCAGTTGTGAACTTAGGATGCATGATCAAACTTTTGAAAAGGTTATTTTGAAGAAAATATGCAGCTCCAGGACCACCATGACCTATATAAAGGCAAGATATTCTATAATCCAGGACCAATCATGAAAACATTGAACAAAATGTTGGAATCCTTTGAATGTTTACCATCGAATACTCCAAATAAGCCAACAGTAGTACCATCAATTACAGTTGATCGAACTTCAAAAAAGTCTTCCATGGTGTTCCTCTTTCCCTGTAAGCTTGAAATGCCATAGCTAAAACTCACGAGCTCACTATGGCAAACGGAAAAGAAGCAATTAGAAAGTTTTCTGCAGTACGAACAATATGAGATGGTTATATGCACATGTCTATTTACTAATGAGATACATGAGGAAAGTGATCACAAAACATTCAAAGTAGAATTAAAAAAGCTCTTGGAAAGGATTGGGGATTCGGTCCATTACATACCCTGTTTATTGTTAACGAAATGACCTAGAAGACCAAATCAGAGATAACTCGTTCATTGTTCTCTTAACATTAGAAATTTAGAGTATTTTTAAGGAAGGCAAGAGATAACCCTTTGATATTACATATAATGTGACCTAAAAGACCAAAGAAGAGATTAAAAGTTAAGTCAGGTGGATTGCTAAGGATATTTGCTTGAGTAGCACCCTACATTAGACACTCATGCCCAAGAGAGCAGCACCATCTAATATCGTACTGATGCACGCATACTTGCACACATTGAAAATAGAAACTTCCAGTTATCTAGCTTTTGACCCAAAAAAGAGTACATGTGACCTACACTGCTTCAACATGCCAGAAAAATAGGGAGGTGTTACATTTGGTTGCCTTGCATTCAGAGACATAACCTTCAGAAAAATCCAAAGAGCTTCACAAATGGCCTAGCAAGTGTGGAATTATCACCAAGAACATTAAGCATACCATAGAGCACAACTCATTCCGAATCTCCACAGGTGGGGAGCTTGGATTTACTCTTAAAGATGGTCTGACGAGGGCGGAACCATCACTGAGATCATTAAGCATGCCCTTTGCTCCTCTGACTCAACTATAGAACCATATTCATCCCCAATCTATACAGTTGAGAAAATTGCATAGCAAGTGTTAACCCCGCAGTTCATGGTGGGTCCTGCGCGGATGAATATATCATATATCTGAAGCTGTAGGTGTAACAAACTCTCTCAGCCAAGGCAAGGGCTAGCATCTATTGGACACACCACAGAAGCTCATACACATTGAGCTTCAAACATCATGCACAGAGGAGCCTTTATTTGTTTATTATTTTGATGGGTCAAAAGAACGTGCCACTAAGTGGGCTTTTGTGAAAACCCACAGCTTTCTATGTCTGCATGAACACTTTTCTTCTTATTCGCATCATAAGAATCAGAATTTTCTTTATCTCCCATTCGAATATTCATTTTCAAGGAAACGTTTCTGCTGTCTATGGCCACCTGGAACAGGGATTCCAAGCACAAGAATCATCATCCCTTCATATGATAAAATGTGATGGAACAATGGCAGATTGAGGCTGTAACGGTGAAGTTAAGAAATAAGCATCAAATATAACTACGGTATAGTTTCCACATCCTCTAAGAACAGATGATGATTCACAAGGATTTCTTCACATGACATCAATTCAGCTGGATACTAAAATAAGCCGAGCTCCAAGAGAAAGGTATTAGAGATTCAAATAAGAGGTAAAAAGTGTATTTTCTATATGATCTGTATAATCAAACAGACATCGACAGTATAGAAAAGAGAGAGGAGAGAGAGAGAGAGAAGTTATACACCTCTTCATTCCATCAATAGAGGTATCTATATGTGATGGACTCAAAATGGTACTGAGGTAGTTCATGTTTTGCAGCAGCTTCAGCTTCTGTGTTACAGAACCAACCACAACAAGAAGAAGAAAAGCAGATATCACCATACACAGCTGCGAAGAAACAAAACAAAATGCGATTGATTCCTCATAGGAAACAGGCCTGTGTTTTTCACAAACTGCATTTTCTGAGGGAATGTCAATATGATCGTAAAATGCCATGAAGAAATAGATTTCTTCTCAAGAAAGATGCAAACAGGAAAGAGATGATTATATGACCTGGGATTCTGTTTAGTTATTGTTAAAGGAAACATCAATTGATTGCGTTCCTAACTTCTGCCAACGGTGAAAGACGAAGAATTGACAAAATTTGAACAGAAAGGATATCACAAGCGTACTTAATCAAACAGAAAGTACAAGAACACTACATTTCATTATTCAAAGAAAACAGACTGAATACTTGAACTTTTTATCTTAAAATTACAGAAAAAACACTGTTTGCTGAAGGAAATCAAGCAAATCAACAAGTAAAGGAGAGAATTTATATAATATCTAGCTGAAGAAATCAAAATGGAAATCGAACATTATTAAAAAAGCATTCTTTGCGAGGAAAAAAAACCAACAAGTGGTCACTGCATTGTATTACTTAAACATGATTAGAAAGAATGATGGGGTGTTCCGTTCCTGTTGACAAATCATTAGCTCCAACAAATCAATCATAAGGCTCACTATTTTACAATTCAAGAGCTTGAAATGTTTAACAAGAAGTTCAGAAACGGTAAAGCATTCTAAAGAAACGGAAAAGTCAGAGAACAAAGAAAAAGGAGAGAACGTGAATAACACGCAGAAACAGGTGCTTACGTGCAATAGGAAGAAGAAGACAAATGCTAATTAAAGATAAATCAGAAGAAGTGCAGTGTGAAGGAAAAGAAATATAAACCGAAAAAATTATACGTGAATACATGAGCTGGCCTTGAATTGAAAGAAGAGGTAAAAGAAGAAGATGACATTTGTTTTATAAATCAACACAAAGAACTATGAGAAGGACTGCACAAAGGCCATGGCGTGGCATTCTGATGCAAAGGAAATGAAAATGGGAAGGCAAACTTGAAGAGGCTGTGAGGAGGAGGAAAAGGAAAAATAACAAGATGAGTTGCGAAATAGATCAATCTAACAATTCAGAAGGAATGAAAGAAGAATTTGTAGGAAAGAATTTCAGAAACGCCATCAAATCTTGACCTTTGGCGAATGTTCGAGATCGAAGGCAAAGGAGCAAGAAATATGAGATAGAGAGAGGGAGGGAGGGAGGGAGCATACGGTGATGATTAAGAGCTGGAATAGGTAGCAAGACAAAGGGATCTCAGGCATATAATTCGCAATCCGGAAGAGAAGAATGCAACCGACAACGCCATGGGGGACGAAGAAAGATGCGCCAAGACGGCAGGCGTACGTATCGTATCGATTTGAAAGAGAGTAGCGAGCGAAAGAAAGGGATGAGGAGGGGGAGCTTACCGTGAGATCGGAGACGAAGAAGTACGCGGCGACGGCGATGAATGCAGAGGCAAGGAATCGAAGGAACATGAGCAAAGAGCGATGGAAACGAAGACGACGACGACGAAGAAGAAGAAGAAGAAGAAGAAGAAGAAGAAGAGAGGATCGAAGCTGCTCACAACCGTACGATGCGGCACCCGGAATGGACGGCTCAGATCGGTCCCGTGGAAAATATAATAATAGGTTAATAAGCGGGGAGAGAGAAAAAAAGAAAAAAATAGGGCCACAAATAATCATAATAATAATAAGAAGAAGAAAATGCTAATCATAATTATCATGATAATTATGATTACTTCCAAGAGGAGCTCGTGGATTAATGATCATTGATTAATTTCGACGCTTCCGGTGATTAGTGGGTGTCAATGGCGGTCGGGGGACTGTTAAGGATCGATTTGCCGATCGCGAATCTTGATTGCCATAATTATCGTGAAATCACGCGCCTTAATTACTCGAGGGCCTTGTGTGAAGTAGGAAGCATTTAGTACGCAGTTGAAGTACGAAGATTGAGGACCAATGGACATCAGAAGAGATAAATGGAAGCGATTAGTAAGAGGACGATAAGATCAATCGGCGAGAAACGATCAGGAAGTAGAAACAATAAGGAAAGGAGTAAAACCAGTGAAGTTGGAAGCAATTAGATAAGGTAAAGTGTTATCTGTAATTTCTAAATTTTAGCAGGTGTTAAAATATAATTAATAAATTAATAAATTTGTTACTGCAATTAGATACGGTAAGGTGTTAATCTGTAATTGCTAATTTTAGCAGGTGTTAAAATGTAACTAATTGGGAGAAGTACCAATCCAATCGAAAGGCAACCAATGTTCTTTTTGCTCATGGCCGAGTTGCCAATGCAATTTATCAACTCTTCTGTGGGCAATAGGGATCAGATCAAATTGTAGGGAATTGCTGGTATAGGTAGCGAAGATCGAATCAGATCAAACAAGACCGGATTGAGTTAGATTAGACATCAAATCAGTCTCAACCTTGTTTCGGACAATAGCGGACTAATCGCATGTGGTGATGGGATATTAATTATATAAGACCGCTAACAAATTTATTATTTACAGATTAACGCCTAGCTTTAATTTTTTATCGTTAATCAGTTAATTCCAAATTGCCTCTCGCTAACCGATTCTCTCCTTCTCATACCAATCGCTTCCACCTATCTCCTCTCATGTTCACTAATCGATTCATAATCTTGCCGTTGTTGTTTACTAATTGCGTCCTACTCTCTGTTGTTGTTTACAAACATATTCCCTCATTGTATTCGATTAACAAACGGTTGTAATTTCAAGATCTAATTAGTTTGTTGTTAATCAATTATTTGGGCGTTAAATTTTGATGGAGAGATAAAACCAGGCATTAATCTAGATTTTCTAATTTTAGTACGCGTTAAAATATAAGTAATCAACGATTTTTTGGCAATTTTCTATAATAGATGCGAGGAGACTTACCAAAAAACGACTAACAAAATTATAAATTACATTTTAACACCTTCTAAGCCTAGATAATCAGAAATTAACGCCTACTCTTACTACTACTATTAATTAATTGATGTTCACGCTAATCAAGTCATAATCCCGATTGCCCACGATGTAATTTAGACCATTCGTCTCGATTGTCTACTGTAATTGCTGTCGATTATGCAATATAATCGGAGCATTGTACGAGAAGCTGCTCCGGTATCGATCAGCCTCCGATTCAGCCGGACGACGACGTGATCAGTGCGAACAGCGATCAGGAGATATAGCAGCAGCGGCACGGCGAGGCGTTAATTCCGTAAATCTCTAATCTTAGCAAGCTTTTTTCAACTATAATTTATAATCTCGGTAGGCGTAATCCGGTAATTCTCCCTTTATAATTCTGTTATGGTAAAAATTTCCATACACATATAGATATATGTGTGTGTGTGAATCATTTTTATTTCTTAAGAAGAAGTGAAGTTCAAGCAAAACGCAAAACGCAAAACGCAAAACGCAAAACGCAAAAAAGCAAAACGCAGAAAACACAGTCTTCCATTTTCTGTTCATTCGCTTCTTCTTCTTCGTCTTCGTCTTCTTCGCGCACTTCGTTCTTGTTTTGTTGCTTGCCCCGCAGATTTGGACCGACCGTTTCCATCGATCCGACCAGAGACGGTAGCCGCCATGGATTCTCCTGCCGAGCTCGGATCCGACAGCCTCGCCGCCAACAGCAGCAAGCACGACTGGGAGATGCTCTCCTTGTCCATGTCTTCCTCGGCCTTCTCCGCTGCGGCCTCCGATCCCGCCGTTAAGGACAGCGCGGAAGCCTCTAGCCCCGATCCTGTCCCCGTTCCTGACGGCGGTGAAGGATCCTCAGCGCCCCTGCTTGCCGCCGCCCCGGCTCTCTTTACCGACCTCTTCCCCCCTCCCTCTTCCAGCGATGGAGTCTCCGACAAGCCCCCCGAACCCTTCACGGAAGGATGGAAACCTCAGCTCTCGGCCTCCGTCACAGATTTTGCGTATGCTTCTTCCGAGGACCAGCGTAACCATCTCCGTCGCCATCCTCGCCCTCGCACTTATGCTGACGGACACGGCCTCGATGACTCAAATGAATCCTTTGCTCTGAAGAACCAGAGTGCAACGCCTCCTGTTAGCGACAGTGAATCGTTCTTCATGGCTTCCCAAGGGCAAGTTTTCTCCGTGGCGGGAGGGAACGTGAAGGAGGTTGTGGTGAACGAGCCTGACGTGAAACTTGAGCAGAAGGCCGCACCAAAGAAGAAGAAGAAGAAAGTTGTTCACAAGAATGGATGGTGGGATGAAGTTGTGACCTCAAAAGCTGCCTGGTCTGTGGCTATGGCTGCTGCCTTGATTGGGATTGCTGTGATCGGCCGTTGCTGGAGGCATGAAAGGGATCAGAATCAGCAACTGAGACTCCAGCTCTCTGCAAAGGAAGAGGTATCTCTCTCGCTCTCTCTCTCTCTCTCTCTCTCTCTCTCTCTCTCTCTCTCTCTCGTTCCACCCTCCATGTCTTTCTCGCTTTTGTTGAAAATTTCTTTTTTTTATATGTGAACAACCATTTCTGGTTGTTCATACTTATTTCCCGAGGAAAATCAAAGTTTTTTCATATGGATCCTATGGATGTGTCCGAATTGTTCAGACCTAGGTGTAGATTTGTGCATACAAACGCATTAGATGTCTGAAACTGCTCCTACTTTGTAGTAAAAACTCAGTTTTTTGCATTTGGAAGTCTTATAATTGTTCCTACGTAGGTCCTCTGGAAGATTGCAGTTTTGTATACATTGATGCCATTAAAAGACCAAACTCACACCAATTTGCAAAGTTTATATTCTTTATAATTGTAAAGCTTCCATGTAGATTTATTTGATCTGCTGGAAAAGGCACTTGGATTAGAATTCATGTGGTCTGCCAAGAATTTCATTTGAGTTTTCACCCAGCTCCAAGCTATCATAATTTCTGTAAGATTCAGATGTTTCTGTGATGGACGAGGTATGAAAAGAGTAATCCAAGATTCTTTATATAAAATTTCCTCTTTTCCTCGTCCAAGTGGAGCTGAGATTTTATAGGAATTGTATGCAAAATTGTAGCTATATGCAAAACTAAGATCCTCTTATAAACCGTGTGAAGTCCTAGTGTTCGGTTATTTGTAAACCATACAGATGCTGTCTACTATTTTCTGACATCAATTTTATAGCATGTCCGTATTTTATTTGAATCCTATTTCACAATTCACGATCTACCTATCTCTAGTGAGAAGTTTTCCATTATTTCTCTGAAGTTTATTTAGTGATATGGATACCTTTTGACAACTTTAGCCTAGTGAATCATTAGCACTGCCTGCGTAGGCATCTTTATCATTGTGGTAGGGCCAATTTCATTGCAGAGTTTCTGCAGTATCATATCATACATAATCCATCCTGAACACATATGTCTGAATCCGATTTAGTAGATCAAGTGATGCTGCAGGTAAATTACAGCTTTGGTACAATGAGATCTTATATATCCACACCATGTCAGAATCCTATGTCACTGCACTCTGAAGAATGTGCAAACTAAATTGGCACCATATGTGAACTTTCGATTTTGTATTTGGGTGTATCACATGATTCAACAAATTGAGATCCTATGTTGCATCATATCTCTATTAGCCTTAAATCTATTTAGTTGTATGTGAATAAAAGCTGATAAGCTTATGAAATCCTCTAATATGTCTGAAGTTATTCTGTGTCTGCATTCCAATCATAGTTTAGACATTATTGGATCTTATGATTTGTCATTGTAAAATCAACACTGTGTATGCCATCTTCGTTTAGTGATATGCCGTTGAAGTTATCTTCATGATAAGATCCTACAAAACATAAATTCAGCTGCTACATCACTGTGGTCTTCTGCATATTATGGTGCAATAGATTGTTCTTACACATATATGGTTTTCTGCATGATGACAACCCATGACTTGCTATGTCATTTTTGAGACCGAGATGCTGTATTCTTGATGCACATGGATTACAGCTATCTTTTATTTTGTGTACTGATTCCACACAGTTGTTTTTCCATTTGTGAAGCCTACATATCTGTATCTGTATATCCTAGAAATTGTACATTGGATTTTCATTTTGTCTGCAGCTAGCTTATTATTATGTATGATGTTCTCTAGTCCATTTTATTGCAGAAAAGGAGATTTATTATTTAAACAAACAAGAATGGATGGTACTATCATGTTATATATTTCTGGGAGCACATACCAAATATTTGAGAGGGAAATTCTAATTTTGGTTTGTTCCGTGGCACATTTTCCTGTTCGGTTATGTTTCGTGTACTTCAATGTGTGTTGTTTCTGAAAACAATAGAACATGATTTAAAAACTGACATAGAACTTTAGGCGCATGGTGTTTATAAGCTCCAAATAAATGTGCTGAAGAAGCACAGTTTTATTCGAGCTTATCTTGTGGTTAGACGTCAGCAGAAATGACGAGAAACACTAATGGGAAGGCATTTGATGCCCTATCTAGTTATTTTAGTGTATTTCAATCTTAAAATGGGAGTCTGTATTTGGTTGAGGTTAGGTTTTTAAATGTTATGTGGGAAGCACATGCCTGTATTATACTTTTTTGAACTGTTTATTCCTACAATGAATGCTACTTTGTTCCAGCAATGCAGCTCATTGTCTGATGAATCTGTCTGTATGGTGTCTTATGTTTTGCAGAAGCTTAATGACTTAATTTACCAGGTCAGCCGGCTAAAAGATATTTTAGGTGGGCACCATAAGGTAGCTGTTATTGGAGCCTCTACTTGAGGCTTCATCCGAAGGGAGCTTAATTATATTGCCATCATTTGAAGAGATGATCTGTTTAACCTATATGGAACCAAGTACAGTTCTTCAATTTTCACACTAAAATGAAAAAAACACTACTTGATGATTTTCGTCACGGCCTATTTTAGATCCATGTTGATAATGTATATATGCATCAACTCTTCTACCACGTTTTATATTGCATCTTAGTAATTTAGTGCTAAATTTACAAGCAGGAATCTGGTTTCCTTGGTGAGGTTCCTGGTCATTGGTTACAGGAAAAAGTTGGTGTGTTATAAGCAAACCTGCTTGGATACGTGGTAAAATAATAAGCCATTTTGTATCTCAAGTTTGATGGAAAAATGTCTTACACAAATAGAAATGGAAAGGTTTCCCTCAACAATTTCTAACTTTTATGGTTGTAAGGTCATTGTATGTTCAACTTTTATGGTTTAGAACAAAGGATGAAGTCTGGTTCTGATCATTGGTGCATACCGTAACATGTCCATTTCATGCAGGTATTGCAAAGGCAGTGTTCTAATACATTACTATGCTTTTTTATCCAAAAAACCGAATTGAAAATGTTAGTCACTGTAAAGTTGGTGTAGCATATCTATGTCAAGCGAAAATGCAGGCAGGGATAATGCTCCATCTCTTTTATTTAAAAGAACAATTGAAATTGGTTGATGTGCCAGGTCTTCATTGACAAGTCCATTGAAAGCCATGCTTGTGTTTTTGCTTCCATGGTATGATTTACTTTTTTCTTTGTCATTCTTTGTTTAACCTTTTCTCCCACACTTAACACTGGTTATCTTTCTTGTTGCTGAGATGCTGTAAGCATCAAATTTAAAACTTGAGAGAGCACAAGCTTAAGAGATCTGCCAGGGGATGAAGCCTGTCCCACAGATCTCCATCGGCGTCTTGTCACGATGGAAAGGTTCTCCCTCTCTCCCTCTCTCTCTCATCACGTGGCATGCAAGCAAAAAGATTGAAAGGACGCAAAAAAGTGATATTCTAAGCTTCATATGGATGATGTAAGATGTGAAGGGATGGCTTTGAAGACGGAAAATGGATTTATAGTTTCTCCATGATGCTTTGATAGATGATCGAAGAACATCGGCAATGATGTAAAAGATGTGGGAGGGCTCACATTTTACATATAAATTATACTTGATGCTACAAACTGTTTTCTTCTCCAAACAGGAAAACCTTGCTCTATGAGAACCGATCCTGGTGCCATTCATGGTGCTGGAACTGAGATGGAGAGAGTTGCTGATTATGGGTATTGTACCTTGCACAGTTTGCTGTGCATGCTGGATACACTTATAATTGTCAAAATTCTTGAACAGGGAGAGCTGCTGCTACTCAAATTCCGCATCATCAACGTGAGAATCTTGCACTATCGGATTTGTAGAGGGTGATAATGAAATGCTCTCAGACAAAGATGATGGGGAGTTAAAAGTCTTCAAACACCCTGTCATGTCATGTTATTGGAAACATCTGTAGAGCTGTTGACATGGAGAAATGGCTTAAGAGATGGAGTAGCAGACTGTATATGGATCCAAGGATAAAGAAAGAAATAGCAGAAGTAAAACCCACCTTCCGATCAGCATTTTCTGACCAAGATTTGTCCGTAAAGCATAACATAAATAGTAGGCGTTGGGTGCAAGAAGATCCTGTCGAGCATCTGTCCTTGAAGAAAAAATGATAGGTTTCAGGACAGTTTGTGATGCTTTCGAATGAATAGGGCCGGATCTACAATCTAGGTTGCGGCTTTTACATTCAGATTGCAGAAAAAACCTGTCAAAGATGATGGGGGAAAGGTAGGAAGTCGAAGGGTCCTTTGATATATACTGATGAAAACGGGGTGAGACAAAGACTCTGCTTGGGAGAGAACAAGTGGGTCCAAGTTCTTGTTGAAAATGCTTTGTCTACTAGAATTTAGACAGGAAGAAAGCTATGGCGTATGTACAAAGCTTGCCTCGCTCTTTCCAATGATTGTGATTGCTGGGCATCTTCATCATGGATCATTGATGTACATGCAGAGCTTTTGACTCAGAAAAATATAACAAAGGGAGCGCTAGTGACAGCCAGACAAGCAAGCAAAGCTTTTTATTCAGATGATTGATTACACAGGCTCTGTGCAGAGATTTTTCTGCTGTCTGGTTTTGTGCTTCCTTTCAGTCCGGAGGCGACTGAACTTCTGAGTGCATTGGAACCACTCACAGAAATCACAACACAAGATTGTGTCAGAGTTCCATGCACGATCCATATGTTTTTGATGGAGGCCCTAACTAAACCCTAGCCCTAAATCCTGGTTACCAATGCATAATTTCACGAACAAACATGGCTATGGCATGAACCAGATTTTCTCACGTTCTGATTGCTTGCAGATCACATACCTTCCATGAAGATGATCCCAGCAGCCAGGCTTTTTCCATAACAGCTTTCACTTCAAAAAGGGGAGCTGTTGAAAGCAGAAGAATGGACTTCTCTAGATTTCTCATTCAAGAAGGTATGCTTCTTTTACACACAATGTGACTTTTAACTTGCAATGAAAAATGCTTCGACATAACGCATTCAATTGCCCGTCTCTGTGGATGTCTGAAATATACAAATAGAGCGCTCTTTTTATAACACTGATCCCTGAACTCATTCATTCATTCTTTGCCCATTACAGGATACTGAATCTGGCTGAAATTATATGTGTTGTTCAAGTAAGCCAAAGAAAAACAAACAGAAGAAACCAGAAGAAAAACAAATCCATGAATGATGGACATCTAAGCTACTGAAAGCAATGCAAGAAGAAGAGAAATGAATTGAATCATACACACAGACAGATATGTATCTAGATAGACATGTCTATATAGATAGACATGTATATCTCTATCTATATAGATAGGTATGTATATCCCTTGGTTCAACTGGAATATAGATACACTGTCTGTCACTGGATGGATGGGATGCCTTCCGTTTTTCACTGGGCCTGAATGGAGAGCAATCAATCCATTGAAGATCTCAGCTCTATAAAACGGCTAGAACATTGGCAAGAAGATCTGACAAGTTCCAATGGTAGTAACTCTGCAAGCTTGTCAAACATGCATCTGCAAGACCTACAAAAAAACGCAGTAGAAAATGGAGAGATTTTGTGAAAGAGGCCAGATGAATTTGCTAACTGTGTGATCAACTGACTGATTCACCAACTGATTAACTACCTACATTCACTAACTAACTAACTGATTTACCAACTGAATAATTACCTTCAGCTGATTTAACTACCTACATTCACTAACTGGATTAACT
>JBBBWG010011112.1:164778-176282 GCA_037176905.1 Azolla pinnata
CTTCTTCCTCTTCTTCTTCTTTTTTCTTTCTTCTTCTTCTTCTTTTTTCTTTCTTATTCTTCTTCTTCTTCTTCTTCTTTTTTCTTTCTTATTCTTCTTCCTCTTCTTCTTCTATTTTCTTTCTTCTTCTTCTTCTTTTTTCTTTCTTCTTCTTCTTCCTCTTCTTCTTCTATTTTCTTTCTTCTTCTTCTTCTTCTTCTTTCTTTCTTCTTCTTCTTCATTCTTTTCATTCTCGCAGAAGTAAAAATGGAAGCTTCCATGGATCCTTCCGCGCCCCGCGCTGAGGAGGCGATCGCTCTTGCTTCCTTCATCTCTGGAATCTGAGAACGAGAGAGAGAAAGAGAGAGAGAGAGAGAGAGAGAGAGAGAGAGAGAGAGAGAGAGAGGTGCCCAGAGCCTTGCTTGCGCGCTCAGAGAGATTCCACGGCCAATCATCACGCAAAAGAATCGGATGATGACGACGGGGAATGATGATATGGAGGCGTACGTCAGCCAAGCCATCGATGCTGCCTCTGCAGAGATTCTGAGGTTTCTCAAGCAAAGCTTGACGCGCATGGAGACGAGGACGAGAGCTGCGCTGTATGTGTCTTCTCCCCTTTCCTTCTCTCTCGGATCCTCCTCTCGGTTTGCTTTGTTTTTTGTTTGTTTCCTTTTGTTTTTTCCGAGGTTCTACTTCGTGCTCCCTGGATTCTCGCTGCGAATTGATTGCTTTGAAGGTTCAAAATTGTGTCTTTGTTGTAGCCCTTGGCTTTTCTACGATGAATTTCCCCCCTCGAGGACGCCTTTCAGATATCGTAAGACTTCCCGTCTGAAAAATGTGCGAAAACTTCCATCTTTCCTTCTCAGAATGCACGTAAACAACTTTTTCAATCTTCTCCTGACGATCTTCAAGCTTCTTCAAAATAATTCTACAATAAATTGATCAGTCAATCACATTTTAAGGCTCGCTGTAACCCACTGAGACTAGCTATGACTTTCTGAAGGTACTAGCTAAATTCGTGAACTAACAGTAATTTTCAGGTTTTGCTGTGCAAAGAGCAAATCAAAGAATTGGATGGTCGTTTGAATGGTAAGTTAAGAAAGGAAAAGCGTTTGAATGAAAGCAGCGAATGGTTGTACATGTGTGCTCCCTTGGAACGTTTCCTTGTGTAGAGTTCCGGAAGGAGATGCTGTTAAAGGAAGAGGAAACCAAACAAGGCTGTTGCATGGAAGGGATCTTAGAATTGTTGCAAGATCTTCATACTGTTGTTTCCAAAATGATCTCCAAAAACAAAGGCAAGTTGTAATGCATTCACAGGCATTCTGTATATACTATATGCTTTTGTAGCATTTGTGACAAGGCAATGCATATGCATTTTTGAAAGATTTAGTTTTTATCTAAACTTTGTTTAATTGAAACAGGTTCACACACATATTCTCATTCACAGAAACAGATCCATGACGAGGCCTCACAAAGCTGTAGTGAGAGCCAAAAGGAGCAAGATTTTCTCAAGAATAATCATGAGGAGACCCTTTTCACCTCTCCTCTTACAAATCAATTCCATGTGAATGCCTTCCACGAAGGACAAAGCACACAAAATAAATTCCATGAGAAAATTCCAGCTCAGTCTTATGGTCGATCCCTTAGAAGTGAACTAAATATGACTACGATTCCCGCAATACCTTCAAGCACAGATAGGGGTGATGCTTCCCCAGTCAAGCAGAATGACAGCTTATGCTGTAAAGGTTTCTCTAGTGCAGTGCATGCATATGAAGAGAATGGGCTTGGAGCAGATAATGAATGCTTCACGACCAAATCAGTGAAAGAATCAGAAACATTAGCACTCGACAAGGCTGATTCAGTAATGCATCACAGTGGTGTAATTGAACATGGCACAGATGAAGGTTTAGAAGTGGAGGATGTTTTGTTTGAAGGATCTGAAAATACCAAGGAAGAAATGATGTTCACAAGTAGATCATTCAAGAAAATGAGTGGCTATAGACAAACGCAATCTTTCACATCTGCTCACCCAATGCCAGATGTGAAAGGAACAAAAACAAGATGTGACCAACCTGATGTGTGCAGAAAATGCCTCTCGTAAGCTTTCCCTCGGAAATTGATATAATCTGAACTTTACCCACACTAGATTTGTCCCAATGCTGAATCTTTACATTACATGTACAGCGGAGCAGATAATGGTGTTACGTGTGAGAGAAAGGATGCAGCTTGTTGGGGAAGAGGCGAAACTCAGGCAAAGTCTCATGGCGCAATCAACGACAAAGCAATAGGAAATCGATTAAATTGCTCAAATTTCAAGAGAGTAAGAAAATGCAGACGGTTTTCGAGTGCTCAGATTGAGTGCCTCGTAAAGGCTGTAGAGAAGTTTGGCACTGGCAGGTAATGAACAACGCGCATAAACATTCATGGTTAATGGTATGCTTGCTAAGATTGATTGCTGATTCCACCTGCATATAGCCAGGTGGCGCGATGTGAAAGAGAACTACTTCTCTCTAGAGAAAGATTTGTCTGCAGGAGACTTAAAGGTTATTCTTTGTTTCCGTCTGAAGGCCTATGAGTTGTTTTGAATTATGGAGACACTAAATCCCATTTACTTTGTGTGATTTGAATTGGAAATGAATAGGACAAATGGAGATCATTGGTCCATTCAGCCCACTTAGCACCTCAGGACCGCAGATGTCTGAAACTGACTTCCCCTCTAGCGAATCGTATTTTGGATGTTCATATGAAGTTTTAACAGAAGGTTGCAGCCTGGTTTTGCTGGCACATAGACATCAAAGATGACAGTGGAATGCTTCCTTTCTGGACATGGGACATAGAAGTTAGCGTGGAGATATGTTCTCAGGAATCTAGTGGTAGTGGATTGTTTAAGATCGTCATGGGATCATAACTTGCATACACAATTGATCCTTTCTGACACTTCTATGTAAGTAAAGAACAACTTTTTATCATTTCCGGGAGCTAGTTTATTCAAATCAAGGCAGAGACATTTGCAGGGTTTTTCCCAAGCCCGAAGTCTTGTTCAATCAAGTAATCGATCAGTGAATGAACGAATTTGTATCTATAGGGATTTTTGATGTTGCTGAACAGAGGTTCATGAAACTTGGGCACCTGCTCCATTTTGTTTCTGACGGGGGATTCGCCATCAATTGGAATTGTTAACCACTGAGACAGATATTTTCACACCCCGTTTCGTAATGGGTTGAATACAGAGGGCCAGAACTCTTGGGAACTTTCAGATCATTACAAGAAATCGAGATCCTTCACTCCCGGACAGGAAAGAGTATTCATGTTATGGATCGAGGTAAACGAATGTCCGGAGGGAAGTTTTGTGTTTTTTTTTGCGAGAATGTTGCTCCAATGCTTCACAAGGAGGATAAAAATAAGTATTGTTAGAACTGCTCTCCGATGGCTTTGTAAAATGGTTTCAGAAAAAAAAGAAGGAATTTGTATCACTCAGAACCCAAAACCCAAAACCTTAAATTCCTAAACCCAAAACCCTTTGTATGTATATCTGTAATTTTCCCATCCATAAGGCTTTTAAGCTTTTCAGAAGCAAAAATTTTGTGATTTTACAGAGTTTTTTGAATTTTTTCTAGAATTCCATGAATTTGGGGAGGGACATGTTTTGTAATTTGGTATTTCTTTGTCACATTAAGCAGAAGCAGCAGCAGAATTTGTATCACTCTGAACTAGAACCCAAAACCCAAAACCCAAACCCTAAACCCAAAACCCAAAACCCAAAACCCAAAACCCTTTGTATATATATCTGTAATTTCCCCTTGTATAAGGCTTAAGCTTTTCAGAAGAGCAAAAATTTTGTGATTTTACAAAGTGTTTTGATTTGATTCTTGATTTCTTCTCCAGAATTCCATGAATTTGGAGAGGGGCATGCTTTGTAATTTGGTATTTCTTTCTCACACTGAGCAAAAGCAAAAGCAGAAGTAGCAGAAGCAGAAGCAGCGGAAGAAGCAGAAGAAGCAGAAGCAGAAGGAGAAGGAGAGGCAGCAGGAAGCAGAAAACAGACGACGCTTCTGTCCATGGTACCTTCCCAGGTTAGCTCTCCCTCTCTCTCTCTCTCTCTCTCTGTGTGTCTCTTTTCTTCTTCCGTTTCTGGTTAGATACTGTATTCCCCCCAAACAACAAAGAAAGCAAAACTTTCCTCTTTCTTTCTTCTGTTTTTCTTCGTTTTCCTCTCCCGGACTTCCCCCTTTTTGCTTTCGTTTCCCTCTTCTTTCCATCGCCGCCCCCCCCTCCCCCCCCTTTCTTGCCTCTTCCGGATTTCTTCCGCAGAAATTTTGCCTTTTGTAGTAGCCCTTGTGCCCCCTTCCCTTTCTTTTTCTTGTTTCCATGTTTGTTTCTTCACTTCTCGCGTGATGTTATCCGTTTTTTTCTTTGGAGGGCAAACGATTGTTTTCTACCCTGTGAGTTCTGGGGTTTGCGGCTCTGCTGTAAAGAAAAAACATGGCCTTTTATCCCGGTATGAGTCGTATACTGAAATGGGCCAAAAATACTCCTTGTTTCTGTTTTTCCTTCTTCTTTTCAAGTCTTTTGAGTCACCCGGCAAGAAGGATTGCTGAACATATCACGAGTTGTATGTTTGATGATATATTCTATGCTGCTATTCGAGAGCTGCGAATTGTTTTTTTTTTACGTCAATCTTAGCTCCCACAAGATGATCGCTTGGATGTGTATAGTATTTGTGCTACTGGTATATGGTGTTAACGGATTGTTTGCGTGATAGATGACCTTCAATTATTTCTAGATTGTGATACCTGTAAGCTGCTGATGCCACATTTATGAAGAGATTTGTATTTGCACTTGGTAAAAAGGAAGCTTGTCAATGCCTCTCTGCGGTTTAAAGTGAAATCTTGTTACAGTTATGCGTGTGAAGTGGTTCTTTCTTCATTCATATCTTTATGCATCTTTGGAGGTCCTGTGCATATGTTGAGACAATGGCTTAACAATGCGTGTGTTTTTACTAATGTCTAATGACATATCAACCGTTTCCCATAGTACCAGCGAATCTGCAGACAAATGATGGTGAGAGGGCTATACTTAATTTATTACTCTTTGACAGCTGAATAATTCAGGGAGAGTATCAGTCACAGCACACTTCCATTGGATTGAGGCAAGCACAGTAACCTTAATTTCTTGAACCTGCTGTATGTGTGAACAAGCACCAAATGTTCTGAATGATGATCAACAGACCCGGCTGCTGAGAGGCCAATGCCTTGGGTGAATGTAGTCTTTACAGTTAGTAAGATTCTATATAAATTGCAGCTTTAGATTGGAGCAGACCAAGCTTGTCAAGCAATTAAGATGTTGTTGAATACGTACTTGCGTCCTTTATAGTAAACGAGGATACATCTTTGTTTTATCATCCTCATTTGCTAATCGTGTTATGAGCTTTGCTGTTCCATGTCATCCTTATGATAACAGTTTCGCATGTGGCATGCAATGGAACAATTGATAGAAGGTAAAAGGCACCTGAAGAACTCATCTACACCACTACCACTTCAAGGTTAGCAATTTATATTGGCCTGAAGCTCAGAGGAGTCTTGAGCAAAGCATTTCAAGAGCAAGAAATTAGGAGGTGTTGTCTAATCATAATAGAGGTGAGGAAGCAGTTTTACGTTGTGATGACCAAGATGACTGAAGCATCTGGTTTTCGTCTGTATATTGCCTGTCTGAATCGTGTAAGGCCTTAAGTACAATTAGCCTGGCATGTCATAATTGTTGTAGAGGCCTGTAGGTGCATGTCATGACAACAACTACTAGACACTTAAAAGGCATGTCATTTTGCCAAACTAGAATATAGCCGACAACGGAAGCATCCAAAATAATCTCTAAACTCCTGAAATCTTAAAGAAGGCATTTTTGTCTTTAGATAATGAGAGCAATACGAGAGTGTTCTTTGAGCCACAATAGAGATGAAGGAACTGGTTCGAATGCATGATGAGTGAGATGACTGAAGCATTTAGAAATGGGAGCATTTTTTCGTGTCCAGAAAGATTCTTTCTGAGACCCAATAGTAAAGTTAGTTCAAATGCGGTGCATGCTAGACCCAATGCTATTTTGCAGAATAGAGTCGTGATGGCAAGGAAAAGCACAATAATCTGCTAATTTTTTGCATTCAAGAGACTAACTGGAAAAGAGAAGCCACATGGGAGTCCGTGGGGTAGAAATGTGGCTCGAGGATTCTCCACTTGCCAATCATAGGTCTTGTTGAAGTGAGGCATCTAAAATGGAAGTGACATGGGTCTCCTGTCCATCACATAGACCTATGAAAGGGAAGTCGAGGGAAGTGTTACAAAGAAGAGAGGGAGAAGACATGCTAGGGTGCTGTATGGTGTGGGCAGAGTAACATGCAGGTGGTAAGGATGCTATCAGATTACAATCTGGACAATAAAATGAGAGGATTGATTGATTTCTGGGATTCCTTGCTAGGTCAAGAATGCCATAGCATCAATGGTTCTTTTAGACGTCTCATTGGAGGAGAAAATATGATTCATCACCTCCTACTCACTCAGAACTGAAGTATGGTCCCATCCATCTAAGAAAGAGAAAATCATCTCCTTGTAGGAGTGTATCTCGGATACAATTAAAGGACTTTACTAAAAACACAGGAGCAAGCTTGTGGCTTGGCCTTTGGTGGGAATCTCCCCACTGGCTTGTGGCATGGTGTCAATTAGGATGCGCTTTTGGTATGTGGCTAAGGACAAGGAGTCAATGAGCAGGACTAATATCAGGAGAAATCTATGAAAGCATGCTTAAGATGCGAGTACATTTGGAGCTGGAAATAATAATTATGGAATCATACATAATGTATGTTAGGAGCAAACAACGGGTGGCATCATGGCTTCTATAAAGCCAGTCAGGTTCCAGAGAGTTGGACAATGTTTCCCACGATTATGTGGTGTGACTATTTATGAATCATGATATACATCTAGTTAAATGCACTTGGAATAAATATACAATGTCGAAAGCTTATGAAATCAATTCTCGTTTTTTCTTTATCCATGCAGATATTGGAGTTATTGATATTTCAGATTGCATCATGATGTCATCTTTGCTAGAAATTGAACACTTGGGACTCTAAATATGTACGGAGGATCAAATAACCATCCAGCTCGTCCTTTATATGAGTTTAGACCCAAACCTGTAATCCATGGCCATAGTGTTGCTACAACAGAATTGAAGGCACAAGCAAGTCCAAGAATGGAACAAACCTCAAGTTCCCAAGCCCAAGGGCAGGCAAGTTTGAGGTCAGTATTTTGTCTTTTGTTGGGCCCATCGTGTTGCAATTTATTCTGGAGGTGACATTTACAAAGGATTGTTGTAATTGTCTTGCCTT
Source organism: Azolla pinnata (assembly GCA_037176905.1). Classification (NCBI taxonomy): domain Eukaryota; kingdom Viridiplantae; phylum Streptophyta; class Polypodiopsida; order Salviniales; family Salviniaceae; genus Azolla; species Azolla pinnata. The sequence goes on from JBBBWG010011112.1 coordinate 172,133, forward strand.
GTTTCAGTCAGCATGATTGGAAGTCACAGCTAAGGCTACCTCCTGCAGATACACGCTATAAGACTGAGGTCCGAATTTTTACAGTTCTGTTCATGGGATAGGTTTCCTTTAGAGGTACTAATTCTTGTTGATTTCAGGATGTGACAGCAACAAAGGGGAATGAGTTTGAGGATTACTTTTTAAAACGTGAATTGCTGATGGGTATATATGAGAAAGGGTTTGAGAGACCCTCACCTATCCAGGAAGAAAGCATACCCATTGCTTTGACAGGATGTGATATACTAGCAAGGGCTAAGAATGGAACGGGCAAAACTGCTGCATTCTGTATTCCTGCAATTGAGAAAACCGACCCTAGTAAAAATGCAATCCAAGGTAGATATTTACAGATTGTACCAGTTTCAAGATTGTGCATTTTATGGAAGTATTTTGTGTACAGATACAGGCAGGCATTAGCAATATAACAAGTTATCTTCTTTTTGTTTTCATAGTTCTTCTTTTAGTACCTACTCGTGAGTTAGCTTTGCAAACATCCCAAGTGTGCAAAGAGCTTTCCAAGCATTTAAACATACAGATTATGGTCACAACTGGTGGAACAAGCTTGAAAGATGACATTATGCGGCTATACCAACCAGTCCACATTCTTGTTGCTACACCTGGGAGGGTTCTAGATTTGACAAAGAAGGGTGTATGTGATTTGAGTGAGTGTGGGATGCTGGTGATGGATGAGGTATGGTGAATCTGTATATGCATTCCAGCTGTGCTGAATTTGGATTTATTAGTTTCTTGAATACTATTTTGCTACCAAAACGAATGCTTTAGAATTTCATGTATGTGTTTGCTAAATAGATAAAGACTGAAAACCAAAATTGAAAAGGCTTTCAATTTATCTTATTCTAATATAATGTGTGTTGCTCAATGACATCATAGAGATGATGAAGCAATCTTGTGTGAATTACTGGAGAAAATTAATGAAGAACATAGTTATGGACTCAGTGAATCAATGTGCCTATAAATCTTACTCTCTTGTAATGTGTTTGCAAATGGAAGATATACAAGGATAATAAAACAAATTGATCCGAAATATAACCTGGAATATGTTTATTTGATGCTATAGTTTTGCTAGATGTAGCTCATTGAGATATTTTTTTTCTATACATTAATAATTTGAAATGGAAATCTTTGTGGTCATTGGCCTTATTTCTTGTTCTGGATAAAGATTTTTTAACATTGTATAGCGTTTTTTCTGATGAGTAGGCATTTAAATGCATGTATACGTGACAGTTCTGCATGTGGGACTCTTATAACAAAATTCTATAGAAGATATTCTGGTATTTCCTTCTCTTTCTGGATTGACCAGGCCTATAAAGGACATGTTTCTAAACTAAGGGAAATATGTTTTTTCTTAGAAATGTGGCCAATTTAGGTATTTCTGTTTTTACATATCATTAAAAAAGAAATACTTGTGATTTTGTTACTCGTATTTCTTGGTCTAGAGAGAGGTTTCTGAACGTTAACTATAGGCTTCGCTATTCTGAGACAAACTTAGAAAAAATTGGCACCGACACAGAAGGGTTCTTCTCATTGTTATGTTATCGACTACAGGCAGACAAGCTTTTATCTCCAGAGTTTCAACCTCTTGTAGAGCAACTTATTGGATTCCTCCCAAGAAATCGGCAGATCTTATTATTCTCGGCGACATTCCCTGTAACTGTGAAGGCTTTCAAAGAGAAGTTTTTGCAGAAGCCATATGTAATCAATCTGATGGATGAATTAACATTGAAGGGTGTTACTCAGTACTATGCTTTTGTGGAGGAAAGGCAAAAAGTGCATTGCTTAAATACCCTCTTTTCTAAGGTGCTGATTGTTCTTGTTCTTTTCTGTCCAATTTGTGTTTCCCTAGAGAGATTCTTAGTTCCACATCTTTTTGGCAGCTTCAAATCAATCAGTCAATCATTTTCTGCAACTCTGTTAATCGAGTTGAGCTTTTGGCTAAGAAAATAACAGAGCTGGGATATTCTTGCTTTTATATTCATGCAAAGATGGTGCAGACACATCGTAATAGGGTTTTCCATGACTTCAGGAATGGTGCTTGCCGTAACCTAGTTTGTTCAGGTTTTCCTCTTCTTCACCTTCAATACAATCAATGACGAATTGTGAAAATGAAGAAGTTCATGCCAAGGTCTTTTATTCAAGTTTTAATGCAGTAGATTCCCTGTATGGCTTTTGCAGATCTTTTTACACGGGGTATAGATATTCAAGCTGTGAATGTGGTTATCAATTTTGACTTCCCCAAAAATTCAGAGACTTACCTCCACAGGGTAAACTGCTTTTTATTGTGTGTTATGTTGTCTCACCAAAATCAGCATCTCTTGTTTTTACATGAAATGCCCAAGTTTTTTTTGTCCTGAAAATCAAGGAATTTAATGGAATCGTGCATTCAATCTAGCTGTTGTATCTCTGTTAAGGAATTTTTAATGTGTATATGTCATTTCTCACTTGTGCGAACAATACCTCCCAGAAACTCATGGCATAATCAAATAGCATGAAAAAATCCTGTAGGTTGGACGGTCTGGAAGGTTTGGACATCTTGGATTGGCCGTCAACCTCATCACTTATGAGGACCGTTTTAATCTGTAAGATTCTGACTTTCTGTATGACTGTAATTTCAAATGTGAAGTGCTTTCATGATGAGAACTTCCATGCTCACTTTCATTATACAATCATGGACAGTTATTTATTTATTTTTTCTAATTATGTTTGAGGTTAAGATCTGATGCTAAATTTTCGAAACCTGAATCTTCTAGACTGTACAATAGTTTCCCAATGGTTTTCTGTTGATGTGGCTCTATATCATGTAATGCTTGTTTCGATTTACTTGCAGACATAGGATCGAACAAGAGTTGGGTACCGAGATTAAGCCTATACCACCTCAAATCGACCAGGCCATATACTGTCATTAAATCCAGTATGATGCAGGGTATAGCATCATCTTCCTCATCCTGTATGTTGGAATTAAGCTATATATGCAAAGTAGCCGATGGCGTACGTATATTTGGATACCAATTTTAGTAGTTTGCTTGTATTTGGATACGAAAGGATGATTTGGTACCCACTTCACACTATGTCTCTGTTACAAGTAAAAGTTCATATGACTAACATGAATTGCTTCTTGTTTTTTTTATGCGAATGATATAACCGATGGTCAAAAGTTACAGTCTGATAGGGGAAGTAAGTTCCTTCAGTGTAACAACATTTGATAAAATTTGCTCATTTTGATGGGAATACATTTGTGTATTGAAATGGATATAGATACTAATCATGGAGTCTCCAACTTTGTCATTTCCGTTTGGTGATATAATGAATTCAGTTGTGTTGCTAACTAAATCTAGAAGGAGAAGAAGCTTCGTCGTTGGCGATATAATGAATTCAATTGTGTTGCTAACTAAATCTAGAAGGAGAAGAAGCTTCATCATGGCACAAGCAGATGATTTGACACTGGGTATAATGGTGTGATATATTTTGCTTTTACACTCCCTTAAATCTCAAACACTACTTGAAATTCAACGGCATCTGAGACATGGAGCTAGTATCTGTTTTGCTGCTGTTGCATCCAGCATAAGCCCTTATATGTTCGAGGCTTTACTCGTTGATTCTAGAAACTTATTGATTGATTTCGAGAACTTGCCCATGAGGCCGATTCAATCTTGTCCCTAGAGACCTTGATCGATTGCTACGCGAAATCCACAAGACCCCTTCCATTCTATCCACAAGTCAATCGTCGTTTGATTCCATCGATGCAGCTTGCATGGGACGAAAGTTTCAAGGTGTGCAAAGAATCCCTAGTCATCAGAACATTCTGCAAAATCCGAATCGGGGTTTAGAATCGGGGATTACATTGGCCAATAGAGCCAGATAATTCTGGGCAATCCTGGCAGAAGGCTGATCCACTTGTACTCGCCGAAAATTTGCCCAGAAAACATAACTTTTTTTCACTCAGAAAGAAATTTCTAGCACCACCAAATCATCAGCATCATCACCACCAGCATCATCATCATCATCACCACCACCATCACCATCATCATCATCATCATCATCATCAAAAGACACCCCAAAAAAAAGGAAGTGGAAAAAAATCCATCCAAATTATAAA